>JARHVA010004156.1:927500-1187500 GCA_037957365.1 Torreya grandis
TTCTGTGTATGAAAGCCTAAAGAGCAAGGAGACCTAATTGGTAGGTTTGAGTGCAGAGTTGGTGTTCCAAGTGGAATGGACCTATATTGGAGTAATAAATGGGATATTATAAATATTTTTGATGTTTTCAAATCATTCATAAAGGATGAAGTTGGTCCAAGTAGTATCACATGTAACATGTGAGTATGAAGGAATAATTGTTTTAGGTCTCACCAAGACCTTATGGTGGTTTAGAGCCAATGAGTTAATAAAAGACATATGAAGAGTGTGGTTATCAAATTTAACATGTGTATGGATCAATGTTAAGTGTGGTTCAAATATGAAAATCATATTTTCCAACCAAAATTAGTTAAAGGAAGAGTGTGGTATAAGTACAAGGTCTAATTGGACTAATTGTGCTTGTTGTGTAAATTAGTAAATGAGAAAAATATTAATGAAAGCTATGAGATACTTTTGGATGTCTTGAGAAGAATATCAGAGTGAAAATTTCATGTATGACATTTTGGTCATAATTCTAATTTTTAATCTATAGTTTTGATGCATGAGAATAAGCGATGGTGTGTAGATTGATCCAAAAGGTGGTCGTGGTTACCTTGCTTGTGTGTGAAGGTTTGAATAAGTGAAGATGATTGAATGAGGTTGTTATATAGGGTTTATCCATCAGATTAAGTAGTCATATTTCTAGAGTTGTTCATTTCATATATGTTGTGTTGGTGCTCAACATCTTGGGCAAGTTGGTGTTTGTCATCTTTAGGGGTTGGTGATCCGTATGAAGTGGGTGTTTTACTAAAGTTTCATGTTTGTAATCATATTATAAGACAAGTATTCCATGTGTTTATAGGCTTGAGAGTGGGTTTTCTCCCCTAAGAGGGTTTCCCACATAGATTTTGTGTTATCTTGTTTATCTTTCATGTTCATTGTTATGAGTGGGTTATTTGCTTTTTGATTGTTTATGGTGTATGACAAAGGGTTTGAAAGATTTAGATTGAAGTTTTGAAATATATTGATTCACTGATTCACCCCCCTCTCAGTGATTGTACTTATAACAATGTATTAATATCATGTCATATACCAAATAACATTTATTATTCTAACATGAATTGTCCCAATTTTGAGTCCATACAACCTAAGTAGCCTTAACCTAGGTTTGAATACAATAACAAAGTGATAATTCATTATTGAATCACATGATTACACTAGGATTGCACCAACATATAAAATTACACCTATATTTCATACACACCACTATAGCATGGTAGAATTACATTGAGTTTGATCCCTCTTCAGAGTATTAGTATGTAGGTAGCACTCAACACGTGGGGTGTTGAAGTCAAGCACTAATTTAGCCCCTAACCTATTTTTTCCCTTTTACTATATATGGTCATCCTTGTCATTGAGCTAGGGTTTCAAATGAATAAAAAGGCACATAATGGCTCCCTCAATAAATTAGATGACCCCAAATATTTACATAAAACCTACAGGTGAAGGCACACAATTCAAATTTTATATAGAGGGTAAAATCCCTAAAGGACATCGATGCACCCTATAAATGATAATGTAGGCCAAACTTATCCAAATAGTGTGGCCTTATCCCATAGTCAAAAGAAGCCTTGTTTTTAATTCACATTGACCTCACACAATCCCACAATCGATTATGTAATATTTGTTACAGTCTCTCATATATGAGTTCCAACTAGGTTATTTGTCTTTAATACTTCCCCCTTTTAGCATATTTCTATAAATATCAAGTTTTAAATATTTTATGTGTATTAATTGCATATCTTAAACATTCTAATTTTAATAAAAAAATTCATAATTAGATTAATATTCTCTTAATCTCAAATTTTGATAAAACATCTATTAACACTCATTTAACTCCTTTCGTTAATACTCTTGCTTGAATGTATAATATATGATTGTTTTTACTTTCATGTTCAGTAAATAACTCTTCAGGAGGATCAACCTTATCAAGATTGTCTAATTATGTATGAACTTCTTGTGTTAATTTAAGGAAATGTGTATGAATATGCATATTTGGCTTCTTAATTTTTCATTAACCTATGAATTGTCCTCATATTCAAGGCCTCGTTTACCTTTTTACTTAGATGGGGTGACATAGTTGATGATTCCTTGTGCATTCTAACCTAATCTTTGACCATTGTATCCTAATTTTATATGTATTTGTAAATAATAAAATCTAGTATTTAGTATTTGATAATGATAATCTTGACACATATTTACCATGCATGACTTGAGCACATAAACATGGTTATAATCTATCATTATCTCACACTTATATGTTATCTAATGATTTTGATTATTACATTTTATTGGTACACACCTATAGAAACCTCATTATTTGTTTCAAATCTAATTAATATCTTTCACAAACATCTCTAGACCCTCAATTTACTCCACCTATACACAGGTCAATTCTATTAGTTTCAATCAATATCATCATTTGATACTGACCCAATTTGGTCAAAACCAACCCTCTCCCAACAACAATTAATTTTTAAAATCAAACATTTATTTAAGGTCAACCTATCTATCTAGTGTGTCAATGGCATGAAAAATTATCCAATTAGACTCATATATAAACGAATCAATGTCTCATTCAAAAGGGATGTGGTACTTATCTCATACACATCTTTAAACTATTGCACAATAAGCAAATTTTCCCTATTATTCCCAAATTGTAAATATATCATTATAAGAAGTCACAAGCCAAGTTTGAAGAGCACTAAAGCTAAATAACAGAAATCATTGTTAAGTATCATATCTAAATCATTAAATGTATAAATATAGCAAATAAGCATAATTTCATAATCACACTAGGTGGGAAAACTGTGTGACACAATTTCCCTCCTCAAAATAATAGATATATAGGTAGTGGTCAATCATCAAATAGAGGTGATTGGGGTTATCTCAACTCATTACACTTTATTGGTTTTTGTAGGTTTTTATCCCTCACAAACACACCTAGGGTTTCAAGGTGGGAAGATTTGTTTATAGAGTTGTGTGCATCATCAAAGCTTAAGATAACATATACAGAGCATACAGAGATATATAAAGGTGTTGTATATTCACAATCCCTCATTTTTTCATAGTTTAATATTGACTAGTGATATTAACCCAAGGTGATAAAATTAATCTAGATGAACCATAATCCTATTTTTAGTCGATATCCACTTCTAGAATACAATCATAGTCAAATAGTCAACCATAAAATATAAGTACTCATCCTTTTTTTACTTATTATATTTATCATTTCCAATTATTGAATCATTACAATTAGTTTTAGTATTTTACATTCAGATGTATGATTGAATGCCATATCTTAATATCTAAATTATTCTACATGTTTCTATCCTATGAGGGTTGAAAATCTAAATCAGGGTAAAACATATTGTTGAACTCATACACATATTGAACTATCCTTCCAAAATTTTAGATATTTTGTCCTAGGGTTTAAAAATTCATTCCTAATTTCCATAAAAAAAAAATATTTTCACCTTTCAAAGGTTTTTGATTCTTTTTCTTAGGGTTTCAGATCTAATTTTTGATTTTCTATTTAACCCTAAATTTTAAAATGTGTAGGATAGAGTTAAGGATATAGAAATAGTTAAAGTATGAGGGTGATAAACTAATCTATAGTAATCCAGTTAATTAAAAACTCAAATAAATGAATATTTTGAATTTTAATATTGATATATGATAAATATAGAAGTACTTAATTTTAGAAAATGTTCAATTGATTGTAATACTAAAGATAAATGATACTTATTTGGCTTTATTATGCTAATGAATCCAAAAACTAACAAGAACAAGAAAATTACCAATAGGTCAAGATCTTGAAACAATAATCAGAATTGATTCGTATTTATTAGTTTAAATAACTACAAACCCAAACCATGCTTAAATAAGCCTCAACTCAGAAATTAGAGTTAACATGCAAAATTTGAAAAAAAAATTTAAATTTAAAAAAAATGTCTATTTTTAAAAACTCCTAAAATAGCCCAAAAATCTCTTAAAATATCCTAAACACTAATTAGACTATAGAACAAAATTCAACTGAAGTTGATGTCCGGTTCTAAAAATATACAATTTCTAAAAATAGAAAAAACTTGAAAAAATAATTAAATCATAATTTTAGACCCTCAGATGATCACATATGACCTCCAAAAAATACCAAAAACATTGTTAAGCTGATAGAACATCCTAGGATAGCAACAACCTTTTTGATATGGTCATTTTGGCATATAGAAGAGCTGAAATAGAGTTACGAGTCAAAACCTATGACCTCCGAAAGGTTGGCCTTTTTTTTTTACATCATTGTCCTCTGGTTGAAAACAACTCAACTCCTATGAGTTTCCATGATTGTACTGCTACCATTTTTCCTTATTAATCTTCTTCAACTCCCATTCTATACTCCAAGTGTTGTCTTCTTGCTGCAATCCTTCCCACTGCACCAAATACTTGTTATAATTCCCTTGCCTTATATTCATTGTCTTCATATCCAAAATCTGCACTATTTTTTCTTTCTTCTTTGGAATCTGTTGCTCCCAATTTACTTCTTCATCTTCATCATCTTCACCATCTTCTCTATGGGATTCATATAAATTTGAAACATTAAATACTGGAGATGTATCCAAATTTTGTAGTAAACTCACCTCATATGCATTATCATTGAATTTCTTTACAATTCTGCATGGCCAATTTTCGTGTACTTCAATTTATTGTATGTGCCTTTAGAAAATATTTCTTTTCTCAAGTAAATCATTACCAACTCTCCTTAATAAAATACCTTAGATCTTCTTCTGACATCTACTGCTACTTTATAGTTCTCATTACTTTCCTACAACTTCCTTCTTACTCCTTGCAACTACTGCATATGCTTTGCAAACACTTCTGCATCATCACTAATTTGATCTATAATTGGTAATTGAACCAAATCTAAAATACCCATAAGATTTATCCCATAAATAATTTGAAAATGTGACTTTTTTGTTGATCTATTCACTGAACTATTATATGCAAACTTAGCTTGTGGTAAAGCCAAGTCCCATCGCTTTAGCTTCTCTCCTACTATACATCTAAATAAAGTTTCCAAGCTCCTATTCATAAATTTTGTTTTTCCATCTGTTTGTGGGTGATATGCATTACTGAATTGTAGCTTAGTACCCATCTTCTTCCACAAAGTCCTCCAAAAATGACTTATAAATTTCATATCCCTATTTGAATTAATAGTTTTTGGAACATCATGTAATCTCACAATATCCATAAAAAATAATTCTACAACTCTAGTGGCATCATTGTTTTCTTACATGAAGTGAAATGAACCATTTTAAAAAATCTGTCTACAACAACAAAAATTGAATTATTACCTCTCTGTGTGTTTGGCAATCCCAACACAAAATCCATACTCAAATCTGTCCATGGTCTTCTTGGAATAGATAATGGCATGTAAAGTATAGTATTTTATGCATGTCTTTTAGCCACCTAACATATTTTGCACCTTGAAACATACCTTGTCACATCTCTCTTCATATTTGGCCAAAAATACTTTTTCTCCACCAAATTCATTGTCTTTGTTTTACCAAAATATCCAACCAAACCACCACTATGTAATTTTCTTATTATATTGTCTCATAGAGACCCAACTGGAATGCATAATTGCTTTGCTTTGAAGAGATAACCTTCTTATATAATATACTCATCATGAATAATATTTATCCCACCTGTTAATGGATTTTTGCACTGTTCAACTATCTTTCCAAAACATGGATCAGTGTCATATAATTATTTAATAGCATAAAATCCAACTACTTCACTCACCATAGTAGTTAATAACGCTAACCTCTTGCTCAATGCATCAACTACTTGATTCTATTTTTTTATTTATGTTTCAACACAAAAGTATACCCCTACAAGAAAGAAACTCACTTTGCATGCCTACTATTCAACTTCTTTTGTGTATTCACATACTTCAAAGCCTCATGATCTGTAAATAGTATAAACTCCTTAGGCACCAAGTAATGCCTCCAACGTATTAATGCTTGTACAATTGCATAAAGTTCAACATCATAATTAAAATACTTTGTTCTTACTTCATACAATTTCTCACTAAAATATGCTATTGGCTTTCTTCTTGACTTAACACAGCACCAATTTTCACAGATGAAGCATCACAATCGATCTCAAACACTTTGTTAAAATCTGGTAATGCTAAAATTGGCCTTTATGTAATCTTCTTCTTCTAAATTTTAAAACTTTCTATGGCTAATCTAGTCCATGCAAATTCCTTCTCTCTCATGGAATTTGTTATTGGTGCCACAATACTACTAAAAATTTTAATAATTTTTTTGTAAAAAGTTGCTAAACCATGGAAAATTTTTACCTCTATGATGTTTTTTGGAATAGGCAACTCAAAAATCACCTTTATCTTTTCTTCATCCATTTTTACACCATATGTTGAAACTATAAATCCCAAAAATACCAAACTATTCTACATAAACCTACATTTCTTTAAATTTACATACAACTTCTCCTTTCTTAACAAATTCATTACCATTCTCAAATGTTGTAAGTGTTCTTCTTTAGTCTTATTTAATATCAAAATATCATCAAAATAAACAACCACAAACTTACCAATATATTCTCATATCATTGTATTCATCACACTCATAAATGTGCTAGGTACTTTAGATAATCCAAATGGTATCACCATCCACTCATATAAGCCATCCTTAGTCTTGAATGTAGTTTTCCACTCATCTCCTTCATGAATTTAAATCTAATAATAGCCACTCCTTAGATCAATCTTGGTAAAATATTTTGCTCCTGCAAGCACATCCATCATATCATCTAAATGAGGTATGAGAAATCTATACTTAATTGTAATTTTATTAATTACTCTACTATCTACACACATTCTCCATCCTCCATATTTCTTTGGAGTTATCAATGTTGGTGTTACACATGGACTTATACTCTCCCTTATCACTTTCTTCTTTAGCAATTCAGTAATCTGTTTATTTAATTTTGCATGTTCTGTTAGACTCATCCTATAAGTTACTTGATTGGGTAGAGCTGATTCTAGAATCAAATCAATGTGATTTTGAATATCTCTCTTTATTGGTAAACCATTTGGTAAATCATCAGGCATAACATTTGCATATACTTTCAACACTCTTGTTGCTTTGGTTGGTATTGGCACCATTCATGTTTCTTCATTCTTTACTACTAGTGCATAATAGTAACTTGCTACCTTCATATCTTGGATAATTTTTTTAGTAGAGAGCATGCTTTCTATCTTCTCTTCCTCTTTAAGAGGTAATAAAACTACCTTTGTACCACCTTTTCAAAAAGTGTATGTGTTCTTTACTCCATCATGAACTACTTTCCTGTCAAATTGCCATGGTCTCCTCAATAACACATGACATGCATCCATCGGAATAACATCACACCATATTTCATCATTATAAGTTTTTCCTATAAAAAACTTGATTAAGCACATTTTATCTACTATAAACTCATTCCCTTTCTTAAACCATGAAATCTGATAAGGGTTAGGATTATTTTCACATTACAGGTTTAGTTTCTCAATCATTTCTCTAGAAATCATATTTTTACAACTACCACCATCTATAATTACTTTGCATACCATCCCACCCAAATTACATCTTATTCAAAAAATATTTGATCATAGCCATGCATCACCACCTTCTTTATTTTGCACTTGTTCCTTCCTTGGAGTGATCACGGTTCTTCTCATCATGAGATTCTCTCCAACATTTACTAGTGCAACTTCAGTATTATACTCTTCTATTTCAACCTCAACTAGATTTACTCTTGGATGATCTTCTTACCTCCTTTCTTGATCTTGATAGTTTGGACACTCAAATGCTTTGTGCCCTTATTCTCCATAACTATAACAAACATAAGATCTACATTGATTTGGAAACCATCCTCTAGCACCATTGTAACCTCATCCTCTCTGAAATCCTCTTCCTCTTTGTTGGTATTGAAACCCTTGCCTATTATCATCTTGTCTTTTTGTACCACATGATGATTTACCTTTATTGGCATTAAATCCATCTTTGGTGGTATTAAACCCACCTCATCCTCTTATTTGAGGGGATTTGCCTCTTTTTGGACCAATAGATATCCTTCTATCTATTTTGTTTTTCTTCTACCTCAAAGCTAATTGATAAGCCTCCTCCATGTTAAGTATTATATGCATGCTTAATTCATCTTGAATAAATATCTCAAACCATTTACATACCTTGTAGCCATCTACTCTTTTATTTCATCATGCTCCACTCATATGGAAAGCTTGTAAAATTCATCTATATACTCTTGTATACTGTGATCTTTTTGCCTTAAATTCTAAAATCTTCTGTATAGGGTTTGTGTATAATCCACAAGAAGAAATTTCTCTCTCAGCTTCTTCTCCATCTTTTTCCATGAATTAATCTTATCTTTACCTTTTTTCTCTCTCTTTCTTCAGGTGATCCCACCAAATCATTGCATGACCTTTTAATTTTGTACATGCAAACTTTACCTTCTTGTCTTCTCTCAAAGTCTTCTACTCAAAGAACTTCTCCATGATATTCATCCAATCTATCAACTCCTTTGATTTTAAACTACCTCCATAATCTGAAACATCAACCTTGATTCCTTAATTTTTTCTTTCTAAATCCCAAACCATCATTTCTTCCATCAATGGTGGTTGTTCTTGTTGTTCTTCTTCTTGTTAAATTTTTTTATCATGATCTGTGTCTTCCTCATCACCACCTTATCTCCTTGCTTGATTGGTGATAACCTATGTTAATTTTTGAACTTACCTCTATAGCTCTTGTATAGTCTAGTTCATCTGTGCCATACCTCCTTGTCTTCTTTCCATTCTTCTCTCCTCTAAGATTTGAACTTGCTCTGATATCAGATAATGAACCCAAAAACTAACAACAACAATAAAATTATCAATACGCCAAGATCTTGAAACAATACCTAGAATTGATTTGTATTGATTACTTGAAATAATTACAAACCCAAACCATGCTTAAATAAGCTTTAACTTAAAAATTAGAGTTTACATGCAAAATTTAAAAGAAAAGAAAATCTAAAAAAAAACATCTATTTTTAAAAACTCCCAAAATAGCCCAAAAATCTCTTGAAATATCCTAAACACTATAATTAAACTATGAGATAAAATTCAACTAAATTTAATGTCTGGTTCTAAAAATATATAATTTTTAAAAATAGAAATAACCTAAAAAAAATAATTAAATCATAATTTTAGACCCTTAAATGATCAGTACAGCCTCTAAAAAATATCAAAAATATTGTTATGTCATTAAAACATACTAGGACATCAACAACCTTTTCAATATAGTCATTTTGGCACATGGAAGAGCTCAAACAGAGTTATGAGTCAAAATTTATGGCCTCTAGAAGGTTGGCCTATTTTTTCTACATCATATGCGTAAGAAGATTTGGACTAGAAACATGTGTAATTATGTAAGATTGGTATTTTAGATCAATCATCAAATTCTATAAATTATACTTATGTATCCAAAGACACTATTATCAGATATAGACACTATGATGCTTGTGTCTGACTATGATGTAGGTATCTAGTATGGAATAATGACTAGAATTAGATGTGACTAGTTTCACTATTTTGAGTTTTATATCACCTTTTTATTGATGTATTTATATTTGGATACAAATTGTCATTCTTTGATAATTAATCAAACCCTAACTCTTCACCATTCTTCACCCTTGGAATAATTTTTTTTTAAATGGGTTAGTGGGTTCACAATGTCAAGTTAACCTTAAAAACCCCTTTGTAAATGGGTATTGCTTACATAGACAATCCTCTAAAGAGGGCTTCAAGGTTATGTAGTTCCCCCCTATGTGTGTAAAAGTGTGTGCACAAGGGTGAAACATAATATATAATGATGCATGCAATGATCTAGCTTGTAATTTTACAAATATCACTCATGGGTTGCTCTTTGAATTCTTCAGACCTCTAATATGATTGTTCCTATGTTTGATATGAAAATATAAATGAATAGGGCATAATAACTTGGTTGTGTAGTTGATTGATTTAGATTTTATAAGTGTTTGCTTGGTATTTTCTAGATGATAAATGAGAAATCTTAAACTTATATTTATACCACATCTTTTGAAAATATCTCACAATAGGGTTGAATAAGACAAATAAGCTGACCCATAGGTTTTGAATTATTTGCAATTTGGATGAATTTGTAAAATTGAGTACTAGATAAGGATCTAGACACTACCATCAGTGGTATTGTCCCTCTATGGATGATAGTGTCTACAAGGATAGAAAATAAGTATGGATATAAAAATAATAGTGAAGGATATTTATCAGGGTTTACTTTTTTTGTGTAATATAAGAGAATCAGGTCATCAAAATGAAATGAATTGAACTAAGAAATAAGCATTTAGGCATAGTGAGATGGTGAATGTGAGCCTTTCAGCAACAAAGAGGTCTAGAACATACAGGTAAATCCTTAATTAAATTTTTCAAATGTACAAAATTAAGATGCTATAAATATTTTGTTTTAGTATCTACATTCCCCTCCTTTAATCTATTAATGCATAAAGATAAAATTACTAGTTTAAAGGAAATAAATGTGCACCTAATTGTGTATAACACACCTTGCATTTTGTTTATCCCACTTTGAGTGCTTTGTTGGTGACTGACATGTAACCAAGAACATGTTATAGTATAAATCAATGCATATAATCTAAAATTTAAAATAATTGAAATGTTTGAAAAGAAAGAATGGAAGGAAAGAGCACACATGTGTGTCAATGCAACCATGTTGCCTCTTGATGCTTTGACTTGGTAAAGATTCCTCCTTATGAAGCATTGGAATTGTAAAAATTCTTAGAACTAAACCTTAAATATCTAAAGAGGGATATTAGAAGGTATTATGCCCCCAATCTAGTGTACGGATAATTTGTGACATGGCCATTGAGATCATTATATTTCAATTGCACAACTTAAGTACGAATATATATAATATGGTGAGGGTGAGTGATTTAATCAATGCATCCTATAAATATGGTGAGACTTGATTATTTAATCACTCTAATCTATAAATTTGGTGAAGATAAATGATTTAATCACTTCATCCTATAAAATAAACCAACTATTATAGTAGAAAAAACTCGATAACAATACATCCTAGTGTAATCGATGCATCCTTACGAATAGTATAAGTGGTAAGTTTTGAAATTTTTGGTGAAATAACATGGAATATGGACCTATAATATGTTTGAGCTAGAGTATATGTGTTATAAATCTAGAAAAACTCCATTTCAAATCTATGTAAAATCGGTGCAATGTATAAGATTCTAACCCAAGTGTATATCTAAGTCATAGAACTGAACTTGAGTTTGTGCAAGTGTGGAGGTCATGTCTTTGTGACATGCACCCACTAAAGTATATAAGTATTAAGTAAGAATATAAGTTTGGAGATCATGTTTTTATGACATACCCCTACTAAAAATTTTAAATACTAAGAAGGTGTATAAGTGTGCAGGTCATTTTTTTATGACATGCACCCACTAAAATTTTGAAACTATTAAATTTGGAGGTCATGCTTATATGACATTCCAACATTGATATGCCCCACTGTTGAGGTGATAAAAATAAAATCTTTAAGGTACCTTACCTCAAAAAGATAAGGTAGTTGTATAATCTATGTATGAATCATGTAGCATATAGGTATAACATGTCAAAGTAGATATATCAATTGGGATTGTAATATGTGATCACATCAAGTTTGAAGATACATGATATAAGTCATGATAATGTCTAGAGAGTAATAGTATAAGTTCAGAAAATAATCAAGCACACACATAAGATCATTTAATGTAATGCAAAAGAATGGTTCAAGGAGACCTTGTACAAGGGGCATATTTAAATGCCACAAAATTGAATGGAATGAAATATTTAAATGTCCAATCAACATGGAATGACATATTCAAATGTCCAAAAAATATACAATGGCACATGGATCAATAGGAAAGGAACATATTCAATTGTTCCAAAAGTAAGACATTAGTAAATAATGGAATACACTCAAGGAAGTGAAAACTAGATGAAGTAATATCAACTAGCATAAGCATATTATACTAGTCCCTACATATATGTGTTAGTAAATAATGTTATATAACATACCATATCAAGTACACTATGAAATATATGAGCATGGATATAGACATGTGTAATCATTAGTATATAGTCTCAAACATGATAATGTAAAAATGATGATAAAGGATATATAACTTGTATCAATCATGATCAAATAAAGTAGATTCCCCAAACATAATATATGATGCAGGTAGAGGAGAGGTCCAACATCTGGAAATGCATAGATCATGTGTCTAAGTGTGTCTGTATCACACTCAAAAATGCATGAAACACTTGTGTAAATAGGAATGAAATGATATGTTATCTACTAACATAAATCAAAAAACATAGATGCCAAAGAGCTAATAAAATTTGGAAATATTGATTATTTTTATATTTTTGAATTATTTGAATGTTTTTATATTTTTTGGCATATTTGATTTTTTGTGCTTTTTCAATATTTAAAATTAAAAGGCTATCCTATGATCCCATCCAAGGGATGCTCATATGTAGCTCAAAACTTAGAATATGGTATATGAAACTAGTGGTACTATTAAGGAGCATGCATAGTGTCATATTTGGATCTGTAGAATCTTTGATATCTTGCATATGTGTAATAGTAATTCTTGGTCTTGAAGAAACAACAGAATGAGTATGGGTTCATGGAACCCATTGTTTAGTACTTTTTAGCTTCTTTGGAGTAACTATAATTAGAACATGTTTAGTTGCTCTAACTAACTGAGTATGTTATGTAAGAGTAAATAAAGATTCTATGGAATCCACTTGTATTTATGATGCAAATGCCTCTCAAGTATGGGATGCCTAGGAAATGGGATTGTCAATTGCTCACCCTTTTACATAGGATTAACCTTAGTAGGTTTGATAATTATTTGTCTTGGAATAAACTTCTCTTATTTAAGTGGATGTTCATATGAAATTTTGAGAACTATGACTACCTTCTTGGTATGAATGTATTTAATAAACCCATGCACTGTGGAAGGTATTGTATAGATTTTATGTATCCAAAGTCATCTCAATAACATGTCAAAGACTCATGTACATGGTATAATTGAAAAGGTGGTAACCATGCGTTGAACCAACCTTTAAGGTAAATCAATCTCACTAATAACATGATGTGATGTCCCATCGAATGCTCTAGTCATTTTGGTTGAAGGGTATAAATCATCATGTGTATATCCCAAATGTGTAACAAGTATCATGGTACATAAATTCTCACTAGCACCATTGTTAATCATAACACTATGTATAGGTTGATTGTCAAGGTATGCTTGAATAAATAATGAATAAATATCTTAGTTAACATCCACTAATTCATTGTCATAAAATGTAATATAAGGTATCCAAACCATAGGAGATAGTATACATGTATAAGTTTAAATAATCCCATCTAATGGGTTCCCATAATGTGATGGAGGAATATGTGCATTCTATTCCATTTACACTTTTGTATCTTTATTATAACTTGTAAAATATTGTAAAATATTTTTTGATTCTGATAATCACTAGGTTGTGAACCCAAATGCTTTGGAGGATCATCAAATGTAACCTTTTGGTCATCAATGAAGTCTTGGATCTTATGATATAAGGTATAACATTTGTTCATAGAATGCCTAGGTCTTTGGTGATAGTCACAATATACATTAGCATCATATCCTTTAGGTAGAGGTCGACTCATATAAACCTCTATAGGAGGAAGGAAATATATGAGATGACACTCATAAGATTTTAAAATAAAGAAGTTGGAGACTCAGGTAATTATGTAAATTGTCTCTTAGGTGCATTGGATAAGATGAGTCTATTAGGTTGTTATGACACTATGCTAACCATTATGGTATTTCCTTTTTACGTTATATAGGTTTGACTTTGTAGTTTGGTTTAATATATATCTCGGTATTGGATGTAGTTAGTGTCTTTGCTACATACTTAAGCTTGTTAAAGGAAATAAGTTTCATTTCATGATCTTAAAAAATATGGCATAAGTCATCAAAAGGTTTGAGATTTTTAAAAATAATGGACTCATGTAATGGGACAAGTAAACTTTGCTTGAAGATGTCTTATAATTTCTTATCTGCCATTGGATTTGTCATTTTGCCCAACATTGTTTTGTATATCAAAACATATTCATTGATAGGTTCATTGGTTCCTTGTTTGATCTTTATAATTTGAGCATATGACATCTTTTCAGTGATGTTGATAGATAAATGTACTAGGAACTAATTGGATAATATTTGAATGCTCTCATTGATTTGAGTGATAAATCATAGAACCATCATAAATTAGTCTTTTAGGATCCTTGGAAATAATTTGGTCAAAAGTTTATCATTAGAGGCATAGTCAAGACATGATACATAGAAAGATTAGATATGTTGTCAGGTCATCCTTTCCATCATAAAATGTGAAAGTTAACACAATAAAACCAATTGGAAAAGGGTATAAATATATTTTAGGTGTAATAGGAGTATGTAACACATCTTTTAAATCAATAGCATAAGGTGATTTCATAGATTTTTGCTCAATGTTGGTAACCTTAGCTTGCAAAAGTTTTATAGTTTGTACAATATCTTGTAAATTTTAATTGTTAAGTTTGAAGTTTGATAAGTCACCAAAGGGGATGTACCCATGGTTTGAGTTTATATGTGCATAAAAATTAGTAATTGAGTTGAAGTGTTAGTTGTTCCCATAGAGGATGTATCAATAGTAGGATTTATTTTGAGGAGCAATGATGTAAACACATAACCCATGCTCCCACTAGATGTAAGAATTGATGATGTGTTTAAGGAGAGGTTTATTGGTATGGAATCAATTATAGTACCACCTAAGGATTCATCATCACTAAGTGAGGATGCCTTAGCTTTAACGTGTTTGTTGATCTCATCTCTTGTAACATACATATATGCATCCATTAAGGTTTTATTGTTATCAAGATGATTGACTAGTTCTTCCTTACCTTCCATTTGAAAATTATTTTTGTGATTAACATTTTCCATTGGTTCTAAATAAAAAAATCAAAATTTGAAACAAGAATTTACAATAATCAAAAATCAAAATCAAAAAATAGAAAACTCTAGGTCAATCTAGGGTTTGGAGAACAGAGGTTGGATTTGCCAAATGTTTAACCTTAAATTTTAGAATGTGTGGGATAGATTTAAGAATATATAAATGGTTCAATCACAAGGGTGATAAACTAATCTACAACATGAAAATTAATTGTAAACTCAAATAAATTAATATTTTGAATTATAATACTAAGATATGCTAAATATAAAAGTACTTAATTTGAAAGATGTTCAATTGATTTAAATACCAAAGAGAAATGATATTTAGTTGAGTTTACTATGCACAAGTACCTCTAGACTAAAAATAGTTGTAAAATATGTAGGATCAGTCTTCAGAGTTTGAAAACCATACTTCTGTAGCTACAGACAATACCATCAAATCTCAACAATACCATCGATGCTAGTGTCTAACTTTGATGTAGGTGTCTAGTACAAAATAATGATTGGATATAGATGTAATCAAATTTGATGTCATGGGGTTGACATCAACTTTATGTTAATGTATTTATATTTGGGATACATGTTATCACTATTTGTTTATTGATCAAACCCTAACTCTTTACCCTTAGAATGAATTTACTAAAAATGAATTAAGGGGATCATGGTGTAAAATTGACCCCAAATACCCCCCTTTCAATGGGTGTTTCCTACATAGACAATACTCCAAATAGGACCCAAAACTTATATGGTTTTTTCTTATGTGTGGGAGAGTGTGTGCACAAGGGTGTAATATACTATATGGTGATGCATGTAGTGATGTATCTTGTAATTTGATAAATATCGCTCATGGGATGCTCTTTGAATGCTGCATACCTATAATATGATTACTCATATGCTTTATATGGAAATGGGGATGAATAAGGAATAATAGCTTGGTTGTGCAACTAATTTATTTAGCTTTTGTAGGTGTTTACTAGGTATTTGCTAGATGAGGAATAAAAAGGCTTAGAATTGTATTTATACCACACCTTTCAAAAATATCTCATGGTAGGGTTTGATAATACAAATAGATATACCCATAGGTTTTGAATCATTTTAAATTTGGATGAATTTTATAAACTAGACACTAGATAAGGATCTAGACACTACCATCAATATCATTATCCCTTTGTGGCTGGTAATGTCCAGAGGGCTAAAAAATAGGTATGGATTTTAAAATTGATAGTGAAGGATTTTTATCAAGTTTTAATATGTATATGTATTATAGGAGACCTGGATCATAATAATGATATGGATAAGACTAATATATAAGTATTTAGGCACAGTGAGATGGTGAATATGAGCCTTTCGATAGTAGGGATGTCTAGAACTGAAGGGTAGAGCCCTGATTAATAATTGTAAAATGTACAAAACTAAGATACTATAAATATTTATTTTTAGTATCTAAATTTCCATACACAAAAACATCTTTTAACCTTCATCCCTAGATCTTTAATAGGATTCCCTCCTTCTAAGGTTTCAAATTTTAACCTTAGGGTTTTAGTTTCAAACTTGATTTTTGGTTATTCCTTAATAATACAAAATAATCATGGCTAAAATAAATGAACATTATTGACTAACACAAGTAATGAAGGTACTATTTTCATATTTTTATACATGGGTAGTGTATCTTATTTAAATCAATTATGTAAGCAAATGGGTGAAAATGATCAAATCTAAATAAACTAATAAGGTTAAAATTAACAATGAACAATCCCAAGCCTTCTTCCAATCCTATTGTTGTAACATTCAATATAAGTTTATTTTCATTAATACTAAACACCAAATTACATGCATGAATCTTTTTGTTCCTCCTCCCCCTGTACCTCAAGGTTGTTCTAGCTACCATCATGCTCTTATTATTTACCCATGACTTATTTTAGATTATGTGGTCCATGTTATCAACACTACATGAGGTAGGGTTCC
Source organism: Torreya grandis (assembly GCA_037957365.1). Lineage (NCBI taxonomy): Eukaryota > Viridiplantae > Streptophyta > Pinopsida > Cupressales > Taxaceae > Torreya > Torreya grandis. The sequence continues at coordinate 944,658 of JARHVA010004156.1, forward strand.
CCATCATGCATGGAAAGATGAATATAATCAATATGTTCCTCCCCAATGTCATCCACCTTTCACAAAGAAAATTAACCAACCCAAAGGATATGACATAATCGATCAACTAAAGAACACCCATGCTAAGATTTATTTCTTGGAGCTCCTCAAGAGATAAATGGTTTAAAAAGACATCTTATACAAGGAATCGCAAGAAAAAAAAATCCCTAGTGATACATAACTTACGTAATTTGCCTCTACTTTGAATACATTAAAGGACAACATCAAATCCATCACCTTAGATAAAGAAACCTAATGTACACAACACACAATAAAGCAAAATTTACCATTATTCATTTAAGTTCAAGTACAAATAAAATTGGTCAAATGTATGTTGGTAGATAATGGTTATGAAATAAATATCTAAAACATTACCTCTTCTTATAACTATTAGGGATTCACTTGGCTACTATTTACAAATTAAATCAACACAAATAGATTTGACAACACTTCACGTCAAATAATTTGAACCCTATCATTATATGTGAGACTAGGTCTCAAGATGATACCTACCACTTTTCATGTTATTCATAATTAGTTACATTACAACATTTAGGGTGGTCATGGATACATGTTATAGAAGTGTTACCATTGATACATAGATGTATCAATAATATGCATGAAGGCTATTCTTATTCAAAACCAACAAATAATGACCCTTTCAGATATTGCAAGATGACTCGATATACTAATGAGGACCGATCCCAATCACATTTGGAAGATCATAATATTATTTATCCATTGCAACCCATTTTAATAACTCAAATGCATACATATGATGTGGTATAGTAAAGTATATAAAAGGACAAGGAACCAATCATAACATACAAAGTAGTTATACATCATGAACCATGAGTTAATATGGAACATCCACAACCTATTCATTATCTTCCTTTATTAGTGAATTCAGAATATCAAAATGCCACAGTTATAAATTATTATGATAATGATGATGAAGATTCCAACATGGAAGATATGATAGATGATCATTTACACAAGTTAAACTTCATTCCTTTAGAGGAATACTTATCTCACACTCTATTCACTATTGGAGTTGGAGAATATCAAGATGACTCATATACAACAAAAAGGGATGAATTAGAAATTCATATTCATGCACAATATTCTAAGTGAAAATAAAAGTCAACAATGATAGATCATGCATACATTATAAATCCAAACAATAGTTGTAATACTATTTCACACTAAACATGTGTAACACTAAAATCAAACATGACTTAGACAAAGAAATAATCAAACACTTTAGTAAATAGTGTGGAAATGGTAGATGCCAAGGATTTAACACCATTTCAAAAAACAAGTCTTCGAGATAAACCAAAAAATATATTACAAACATTACTTGATCATAATCTCATTGCAATACCATCTACTCGACGTCGAGCCATGGGATGTCTTTCACATCAAGAAGATAAATCATATTGTGGTTATCATAAAATCATGGGACGTGACATGGATCACTATGAGGAATTACAAAAGCATATTCAAAAATACAAAAATGAAGGAATTATCAAGATAATATAATGTCAAAGGAACCATTCACATTAAGTTCCACAAAGACATAATGTATAATAACAACAACCCAAACATGTCCTCCACAAGAGTCATCAACCATTATAGTATACATGGAAGGTGCCTATTATAAAAACATTCAAATTGATGAAAAAAATAAGAATAAATATGCAATGTCAAAGGGTTATGACAATTGGGACATGACATTAAGGAACTACAACATAACACACATTGGTAAGAATCCCTTGGATACATCATTTTACCAATAGCTTATGGGCCAAAAATGGTCGATGGGTTTAGAAGTGGTCATTATCTAAACTCCCAATCATTATGGTGGTCTCCCTAGTTAAACTTCCATAATGTTCCCTTTGTCATGGTCCCTTAGATCAAAAGCTTGAGGCTATTTAATATATGTATTCTCATGGTTGGTGATCTCTTTTGTAAGAACTCTAGGGACTGTCTTCCTTGGTTTATGCTAAAATCCAAGTTCTAATCTTAATAAGGAAGATACAAGATCTATTTCTAAATTATAGAGTTAAATACATGACAAATACTTGCACTAAATTGGAGTTTCATCTCTTACGTTGTGGTGAAAGGACTAGTCTTGCCCATAGCCACACCATTTCATTGATACTCTCCTTGGTTGGGTTACAATTTGTTGGCCCCTCAGCATATTGATATTAATTCCATCAATCACCAATGGCCTCTCCAATCTCTCCATTAGGTTTGGGCCTGGATATTTGATAATATCTAGGTGGGTTGTATTGAGCCTAAAAATCCCATTTTCTTTGGTGTATCCTTTACCAAGGTCTACCTATGTGGAATAGGCTCAAGCACATAGGGGTTTTAAATCCCACTTTTTTGGCCTATCATCACCCATAAACTATCAAGCATCTCTTTTGGTTTTGCCCTCATGGCCAATCATCCTAGAGATGGATTCATACCCTTTTCAAACCCTTCAGGCTTGAAATGTTCACTTGGAAAATGGCTTTCTTGTGGGACTCCACCCTATTTCTTGTAAGATATAACACATTTTGATAGTGTTTCCATACTAATATTTTGTTTTAAATTTGGAAATATAGAAATCAAGTGTGTTTTAATAATGAAGTTATGGTAAAAAGTTTTTTGGTAACTAATAAAGTTGTTGTGATTGTTAATGTTACCCTTCAGATACATAGTGAAATAGATAAGGTCTGGCTCAATCTTCACCATCTTTAGCTCCTCCTAGACAATTGGAGGAATGTTCCTTATGCAGTCAGTCGTGAGCCTGTTGATCCCCCTCCTCACCACTCCCCTCTTAGGGGTCATAAACATGGGGGGAGGTGACACTGATCTCATATCCAAAGGTAATTTTAAGAATAATGACCAATATGGGGGGTGAATCAGTCTTTAAAAATCATTCTTTCAATTATACTTAAGCAATCATGAATCATTCAAACAAACATATAGATCTAGTAAGCATATGCAACTATCTACATAAGCATGAAACACAATAACACATCACATATATGGGAAACCCTCAAGGTGAAGAAAACATATTGATCTCTACAAATAGACTATATTCCTATAATACAAAAACTAAATTTAGTGAAACACCAACTCCACATGGATCACCAACCCCTACTAGCCAAGCACCCACTTGACTAGGCTTTAGCAAACACCCATTTATAAGGAGGCACCAACCCCCTAGATGACTCAGCACCAACTTAGCCACCTGATTGATTTGATCACCTTAAAAACACCTTGTTTCTCACACAATATATGATGATCACCTTATTTATCTCTTCACACTCTTATCCCTCTCAAACTACCTTCTAGGCCTCTTCACTCAACTACGTCTCTTCAAGACTGATTAGGTCATATGACCTTGATTTTCATATGAAAACATACTATCGGATTTTCATTATAGATCATATACACTACTCTTATGTTTTAAAATACCTCCTTATATTCAATAATGTTCTATTTAATTTTCTTTTACTTTACTTCATCAAATATACCTAAAATTGCCTTGTATATATACCATTCCTTGTTCATATACCACTTAGTTGGCCACACACCCTTAACCTCTTAGGTCAGACATATAATAGGTATTAGGACATATTTTTAACATGAATAAAATTATATTTGAGTCTATTTTGGTATGACATTACTCAATTAGGCCTCATTTCACTTTTATGTCTCATGGAGACCTAATTGCATTAGGTCTCTCTTAATGCCAAAACTTGATTATCTTGGTCCCAGATGGATTTATCAAACACTTGTAAAATGATCAACCACTTATTTAAGGAAATATTCTGACCTCCTCCATGCTTGTTTATATTTGCATCCTTCGTTCATACCTTGAAACCTTCTTTAGGACAAATTACCTTATTAGGCCTGTGTGCCTCAACAAATTGTCTTACAAGAATGAAGCTCAAACATACTTAAGACACTCAAATATGATAAAATAAGTGTGTGTGTGTATATATATATATATATATATGACCTCAAGTTCATCATAAAATTCATTATACACTTCCACTCAGAAGATCAGGCTTCAAGAACACCTTTGCAACTCACTCACTCAAAACTGCCATATTACCTCAAAACACGCTGATGGTGACTTAGACCTCCAACAAATGTATAGACATTTTCAATGAATTATTATTAATGTAGATGATCCTATGATATAATTATACCATTTATATATAAATATCATATGTTCAAATGGCAAGTATTGGTCTTACAGACCAATCTCATGACCTTATATCTCATTATCTTATCTAAAGCAGACATGTCAACTTTTGAGCAACTTTTTCACCATGCACATGAAATTCAAAGATTCTTCAAAGCATTAAAATATATTAAAATTATTTAAAAACATATCCATGTACTTTGTTTCATCATTATATCATGATAACACATTCCAATTCATCTTCTCATTGTTACCTAAGTTTTTTACTGTTTGCATCATTAGGCTTATTAGTGACTAGCTAACTTGGACGACCAGTTTAGAACACTTGAGGACTTAAGAATATCTATAAACCTTCATAGAAATAAAACATGAGTCTCTACCTTCTTCCTCCATCCATTTGCTTATTATGTTCAATGCAATTTTTGACTTATACAACTTCTTCAGACACAAGCCTATAACTCAACATTTTCTCTCTCCTCTCGCTAGATAATACCACCTGAAGGTACCTGAGAGAGTCCAATACAAGATCCAATAGATTTCATAATCATATAAATTCATTCTATGCACTTTTGATCAACATCTTCAACATCAGGTCCTTATTAGGGTTCTAAGAGGGTTTAAATATGTTTCCACTCTTAACGATCGTTCATAAAGTATAGCCCCTCAATCCAAAAACTAATACCTAGAATTTTGGGCTAGGACCCTTCCCAATATACCATGAACTAGTTAAGTTTAAATTTAAAGGTTTGATGAGCTAATAATCACAATAAAATCCTTCTTGAGTTGAGAACCCTTCATTCTAAGCACTCAAGAGACCTCCAAACAACTTTTCATGTCTTGTCTTTTAAACTAGAACCTCAAACTTCATGTACATGACTAAAAAAACTTGAATAAATTTTTTTAATGCTTATATACTCATACTTGACTTGGAAACTGATCCTAATACCCTATTAGGCTACAGTCTCTCTCAATACCATAGTCTTCATACCTTACTAGGTCTTGAACTGACCTTTATGCCTCTTTCCATGCTCTCAACACCTCACTGTAATGCTAAAAATATAACTCTCATGGAATATAGACTCTCTCATTATTAACATACCTTGAAATTAGATCATGATACCTCATTAGGCTAGGTACGGTTTAAGAGAGGTATAAATGCAGACCTAAACTGAACATCCTACCCCTATATGCTCACCTTGAAACTCTCATGAGTGTTCCAATGCCTCACATACATGATCAAACAACCTCATCATCCATTAATGACTATGTGCACTCATTTTACCAAGATACCATGCTAATACTTTCTCACAAGGTATTTTCATGCCATAATTAAGGTTAGGCTACTTAAGCACTTGATGCCTTGACCTATTCCTTCCATGTCATGACCTCAAAAAAACATCAACCCAACAAATATTACACCTTACTCATATCATTGCACCATTCTCTTTCTAATGACAACAATCTTCCATAGCCTCATACAAACCTAAAACCACATGACAAAGCTTCATATGACTCAACATCTCTCTTCCATACACTTGAACACCTTTGAAATCATCCCTAACATCAACCTTGAATTTCATGAAACCATAATACATTAGTTGCCTTCAAATTCTCTCTTGACCACACTCTTCTCAATGCATATTATCTTATCACATACTGTCAACTAGGCTTAGTCACCTTTGTTTGTTCATTTCACTATGATTCCTTTACATGGCTCACCCTTCCATGATTTGTGCCTTCTATACAACATTCATGACAAAATAAATCTTGATCATTCATCACCTTTGAAAACATCATTCTTTCAACTGAGAACACACTTTCGATAGGTTATTACCATGCTCAATAGATATTTGACGTCAATGACCATTATGCCTTTACATGATGCACCTATTTGACATCAATGACAATAGAATGCCGATAGAGGTCTCAAAGTTGGAGGATCTCCTCTCCTCACTCTCAATGGCCATATCCTTCTTGAGGATCTGATAGAGGCAATAAAGATAGTGGAGGTGGGGGGTGGAGACCCCCTCTGTAGGATAAATTCCCATGGTTAGTGTTGGTCATCTCTCCTCCCCACCAATATTCTCAAGTGTAACATGATTATGAAGCTAACCATCAGGGTGATGGATGGGGCCCCCTCTTCGTTGATGAAGATCCCCTGACCCAAGATGGCTAGGAAGGAAAGCCTCAGAACCCTCCACCTCAACCTTTTATGTTATCTTCCATGTTTGCAGTTGTTGCTTACTTGTTTTCTTGTTGTTTGTGTTATTACATTCCCTTTTTTTTATTGATGTGCATTTGAGTTAGTTTAACTATGGTTATTGGTTTTGTTGTAGCCTATTTTATACTTTTGTTTCTCCTAAGGCTTCCTTAGCTCGATGTGGATTTTGGGGTGTGACTTTTCCACCTATTTTTTTGTATGATTAGCTTTGTAATATAAGTATTTTGTTAAATTAATATAAGTGTTATTTTCAATAAAAAAGTGGTCAATACACACATATAGGTCATGCCTCATATTTATCAAGTGCCTTTTACATTAGGACATTAATGGTCACAATAAATTCAGGCTGCAGTAAATCTAACTAATCAATATGTTAGTTTCTCATAGACAAGAAGATTGATCATGATTTGACATGACAATGATGCTTACCATAAAAAAACACAATCTTATGAGATGGAAAAAATTATAAATTTTAAACAAACAAAAACAAAACATGAATAAGAGGTCATGTGGTTACATAGTCTCAAAGACAAGCCAGGATATATCAATTTCAATCTCAATGAGGATGATCTACTCATAGAGTTATGAACACAAATTTCAAATATTCCAAAAATAAATAAATACATTAAATATTAAATAAGAATACAAAACCATTCAAATATTTAAAAAATCCAAAATTAGGACTTGAGCATGACATGATTACTATATTTCACTACTTACACGTGTTATTTATTACATGTTTGGTAGATGACATATTATTTTCATACACATGCATTTCAAAGTATATGAGTGTGATGCAAGACATACAAGATAGACATAGACATACAAATCTTGGAATTTTACTCTACCCATTGGTCATGTCGATATTGGGAGCATCTTATTCCACATGATTCACTATTACATGTTATACCTTTTTATGACCTTTCTACCATGTTAAACTACCTGGATCGTTTGCACATGTTTTGCTAGTTACTCATATCTTACACGATGCTATATGGAAATGCTATTATACTATAATGTGACATTGATATATATATATATATATATATATATATATATATATATATATATATATATATATATATATATATATATATATATATATATATATGGTGTAGATTACTTCATTGTTATTTGTTCAATTGATTTTCTTACTCTCTTACATGATATGATACTTTATGCTTATCGATTGTGTGTAGCCCTTTGGCCTTGTTTGTGACATATTTATGTCCCTTGAATGTGGTCCCTTGTTTGTAACGTGTTTATGTCCCCTTTGCAAGTGGCCTTTAGCCTTTCTTGTTGTGACATATTTATGTCTCTTGTATGGGGCCCTTGGCCTTATGCGTGACACTAACTTGATTGAAATTGTTGTACTTGTTGAGTTTGATGAAATTAAGTGGTGCCATGATCTATATCATGCACTTTTACTACATAGTCTTATTCAGTGGTCCTATTATTGTGTGTTTCATTGATACATCTATCTACACATGACACTTTTATACCTTGCATTGCATGTGTTACATACATGCCTTGATTGACATATACATTATTATGATGTCATACTCTCTACATGGTCACATGATTAAACATGATTCTATCTCTATACATGATATGATACAATTAAATATTCTTTTGAGATGAGTGATTTACATGATTCATCCTTCATCTCAAAATGGGCACATTACAATGGGCTTGTCATAGAGACATTAGCCTCCATGACTAAAAAATCATATTAGAGTACAGATTTCAAAGATTCAAAATGGTTTAGATATCAGATGACTAGTTACATGACATATATTGACACATTGATACAAATTATAGGGGCATATGATATATACATGCACTCACTTTATAAACATTTGAGCATGAATTCATACACACTTGGGTGCATATTCATGGGCATAAGCACACAATTTACAAGAATAAAAATTACAAGTTTCTTCATACACATACATTTGAGATACAAGTTCTCAAATTCAACATATAAATGCATAACATTCTATATCAGTTGGTAGAGATTTAGGGGGACACGATATTATTTCATGAATATATACACATTTTCATGTTCATGTGATGTGATATTGTTTCACACATATACAAAATGACATTGCTTATAATTGAATGGATAATGGTTGTCATTCCACTTCACACTTATCCGATATGCAATCATTGTGGGGGTATGGACATTGTTCATTCCATTTTGATCATGCATTTTATTTTATATTGAGCGAAACTATACAATCAAACATGTGTTCATGATGGGGGAACGAAAATTGTTCATTCCCTTTTGATCTTGCATTTTTTTACATGGAGAAAAATTGCGTGAAACTATACAATTGAATATATAAGCCATCTACAATGGTTGATTCAATTTATTTAAGCAAACCTAGTCTGATGGTTCCCTATTTAACTACATAGTTATTTGGGTTAGTACATTTCTTACTTCTCCCCACATTCATGAGAGCTAGAACATGTCATCTTCCCAACCCTAGAGCCTACATAGTTATAAAAATTTGGGGCACAAGCACCCAAATTTCCATGTGCTTCAACAAGGAAGCACACGATTATCTAATGCTTCAATAAAGAAGATTCATCTCCAATAATTTTTAAGGGCAACATGTTTCACCAACACACAAGTGTAATCTTACTTTTGCTCTTTAAATATTTCAAAAATTCAAATTTAGATTAAAATTGTCAATCTATGGACATTGACTACACATAATTTTTTAATTTACTATTGAATGACTTGCATAATTGGAGCTTTATACCAAAGACAAAGTGTGTTGTACACACTTAGGTACATTTTATCCTTATTATTATAGCAATCCCATTACTAGAATAAAATGGGGCATTTGTATATATTATAATCTAATATTCAGTACTTGGTAATGACAAGCTTGACACATTTTACTGCATATGACTTGAGTTCATAAACAAAGTCTTAATCTACCATTCTCTCACACCTACATGTTATATTATTAGTTTGAATATTTTATTATGCTATTATGGACCTACAATAACCTCAATGTCTATTTCAAACCTACTTAATATCTTTCATATACATCCCTAGACTCTTAGTTCAATCCACTTGTACATGGTTGGTTCCATTAGTTTTGGTCAGTATCACCACTCGATACTGACCTAATCTAGTTGGAATTGATCCAATCTGGTCAGAATTGACTCTCTCCTTATAATGATTAATTTTTAAAATCAAACCTTTCTTTAGGGTCAACTCATCTTCCTAGCATGTTGGTGGCGTGAGAAATTACCCATTTAGACTCATACATAAACAAATCAAAGTCTCATTCAAAAGGGACTTAGAACTTATATAATACACATATATACACCATTGCACATTAATATAATCTATCATATTCTTCCCAAATTACAAATCTATCACTAGGAACAACCATAAGCTAATTTTGAAGCACATTAAAGCCAAGTCAAAGCAATTATTGTCAAGTATCAAAGCCAAATCATTAACTATATGCATATAACAAAGGAGCACATTTACGCAATCATACCAGGTGGAATAAATATATGTGGTTTGATTTTCCTCCTTGGAGTATTGGATATGTAAGCAAAGTCAATCATCAAACATGGGTGATTGGGGTTAACTCAAGCCATTACACTTTCCCAATTTTTGTAGGTTATAATCCCTCACAAGCGCACCTAGGGTTTCAAGGTGAGGGAGACTTATTTTTTGGATTTGTGCACATCATCAGGGTTCAAGTTCACATATACAAAACATATAAAGATAGGGAAAGGTCATTGTATAATCATAGTCCCTTATTTTCATACAGGTTAGTATCAATTGATGATACTAAGCCAATGTGACATAACTGACCCTGTGCAGATAGAAGTATAGTCTATGACCTGGATAAACCAGATGCCTATTTTTAGTTGATATCCACTTCCAAAATACAATTATAGTTAGGCAATCAACCAAAAAAGTTAAGTACTCATCCCTTTATTATAATTACTATATTTAATATATGCCTCTTATCAAATTATTGCAACCAGTTTTAGTATTTTGCATACATATGTATGCTTGAATGTCATATCTTAATATCAAAATTATTCTACATGTTTTTATCCTATTAGGTTGAAAATCCAAATCAGAGTAAAATGATATTTTAGTCTAAAACCATATCGTGTCAACTCTGTAACTTGTGGTAGAAAGTTATCCTTAACATAGATGATCATTCCTTTATTCAAAGTAGGAGTTTTATGCTTTGGAAGATAATCAATATGACAAATTACTGGAAAATAATTTTGCTCTAACTAAAACACCTTAACTCGCAAGTCTAAAATAATTTGCATGAGGAATCATGTAGTAAGCATAGACAATTATGGCTCACGAAGAACACCAATATAAGTATATTGTGTAGGGATAGCCATAGAAATCTAATTATGTACAATATATGCACCGGTTGACCTAGCACTTCACCTTATACCAAATCATAAGAGGGTAGGAAACATAAACACTAAGCATACTCCTAGTATGGGGGTTAGTAAAGACTATTAGGGTTTTAAGGATTTGAACCCTAGGAGGAAAGAAATATTAATGAAGCGGAAAATAAAAAATCTTATATGAAAATTAGATTTGAATATAGAAGTATGAATCCTTAGAAAGAAGGATGAAAACCCGAAAAGAAAACCTAGGGTTTGATGTGCTCAATAAAAGGGTTGGGTTCATTAATATGTTTTACCTTATTTTGGATTAATTATCTAAAAAAGATAAAACTTTGAACTATTTAGATCATCTAAGATATGTCTAAATTAAACAAATTGGAATGTTACAAGAAAATGTTCAATCATACTTTTAATATTTATGTAAAACACTAAGAGGATAGGGTACTTAGCTTATTTTAGGTATGTGTAAGACTGAGACCATGTGCAAGTGACATGAAGAACATGGACTGGATCTGGAGTTGCTCAACTCCAAAAATTGACTATTTGGACCTCCGTAGATGAATCTAACAACAACTAGACACATGCATCAAAAAAAGGCATAAGAATCCTAACAAATTATTCCTATTATATGTGACCAACTATTTCATCACAGATCATTGTGTCTAGTTACCATTGTTCTATGCAATATTGAATGCTCATTATGTGCGCAAGTCTATAAAACCTGACTCCTTCACATTAAAACCCTAGCTTCACTTTCAACACTAGGTTTAGTTTTACAAAAGGGAAAGAAAGATGGGTTGAGTTGACCCCAACCACCCCCTAATGAGTGGGTGAGAATTGCCTATGTTTTTAATATTCAAAAGAGGACTCAAATTGCATGTAGTTATGTTGGTTAGGTGTATGTGTGCAATAATGATACTTTAGTCTAGATGTAACATGTAATATAGTTTTTTACTCTTGACAATGGAAATTTTGACTTGGCTTTGGTACTCCAGACTTGGCTAAGACTTGTTCCTTATGACTGATTTCTGATTTGGGAGATTTAGGGAAGTCTTTCTCAAAGTGCAAGTGATAGATAGATAGATGTTTGCTTCATACTTGTTAGGTGCTTAGATCTATTTTATATAAATAACTAACTCTTTGGGTAACTTCTCATGCCACCAACATGTAGAACATATGGTTCGACCCGAAAGCATGATTTGAATTTGGGAAATGACCATTACAAAGTGCACATACAAGTTTAGCACAAATGAATTTAGAAATCTAAAACTAAGTATGACTATAGGCATCCAAAAAGACAATAATAATGATCTGATGATCAAGGACAATCTAATTAGGATAATAAACATATTAGGCACAGACTAGGGAATTCTTGTAGGTGACTGATAACAAATCATGAAGGCTAGGCTTGCATAAGACAAGTGGATAGGAGAGAAGGGTGTGCAAGAGCCATTTGCATTCACACAAGTCACAAAAGGTAAATATAGGTCAAGACTGATATTTTCAAGTGTCTAATACTAGATTTATGTGTCTACAATAACTCCAAGAATGTTCGAGAGGGAGAGTGAGAAGAGACACTTGATTGCAATCCTTATAGTGAGAACATACATAAGCAACAAGGAACATAAGTTGAATAAGATTCCTCCTTGATGATTATAACCTTAAAGAATAAACCATTATTTTGGGAATTAAGAAGTCTCAAGAAAAACTTGTTGAATCCTGATTCAATTGAGCCTTCATGAGTCCAACTTCCTTGACTCAAGAAACTCATCACTCAATAATTACAACATCCAAAAATAAATTGAAGTAAACATGAAAGTTGGTGATTTCCCCCTCTCCCTCGTAGAAACATATAATTTTTTGTTTTGCAACATCCATAATAGAAAAAATAGGATTTACTGATTTTATCAATGTTTTGGGTGATTTTTATCAAGTTTTGACCAAGTTAATTCGTCAAGTTAATTTATATATATATGGTTGGCTAGCTACAATATTGGCCTTTTAGCAAAATGTTGGCTTAGGCCCTATAAAAGGTTGCAATGAGGCATTGGATAAGATGAAGGGCCTCACATTTAATGTCTTGGTGAAATATTGTGATGCTCTTAAAGGAAACAAATTGTTGTCAATTTAAATATTAAGGACTAAGGATAAATTTTATGTTTGTTTATAGATTTTTATTTTACGTACAAACATTTCCATTGAATATAGTACCCAAAGACCCAAAAAATGGAGTTTATAATACCCATATTTGTTTCCATATATGCCTAACACAACCATTTGTACAATTGAAGGTAAGAACAACTATAACAAGTGATGTCTCATTCAACATGTTGACAAACTTACCAATTTCGTAGAACAATTCATTAACATTTTGTGTTGTCTTTGTTAATATATTCATGAAGAGAAAACTATTATATTTTGCATATATTTTTGCTTCCTGTAAGACAATTCAAAGAATCTTAAAATTTTGTTGATTTAACACACCCCAATGCATATATCATATATTCATTTACACAATTTCAAATAAAAAAAAATTAATGAAAGAAAGAGACAAGGTAGATATATGTTTTATTTACAAGTATTATATGATATAAAACCCCTGCATCAAATCTCAATCACAAGAAGCATTTATAGTGACATAGCCACTTATGTTTGCTTCAACACCTCCTTCGACTATATCACCTAGTTTTTCATTGTCATTATAGTGCCATGTCTTCCTTCATCCCCTCCATCACAGGGCTTTTTGTTTCCATTGCAAAAATCATGTCTTTCTTTGTGGCCATCACCGATGATTGTTTAAGAGTAAACCTCTGCTGCATCATCATCTATAGAAATATTATCAATAAAATTACTATTATAGTTATCAATTATAACACGATTATTATTATTAAGGTTTCCACTCTCCAAATTCTGTTAGGGTGTGGAGCTAAAAGCTTCACCTTGATGCAAACAGAAGGAAGATGCTGAGTATGCAGTCGCCAGCGTCGACAGGCCACAATCGACATCAGTCAGGGATCAGTGTACAACAACCGACATCGGCAGGGATCCGTCGGCGTCGGTCACCTCCAGGCAAACAGGGACCGACGTCGGTCGCCTATGGCGATTCCAGAACTGCTGTTGACGAACATTCAGTTAAGTGAACGGGCAGTTTGCATGATGAAGACGAGTTTGAAGTCTTGAGCCGCAAGTCTAATTATTGTCTGCATGAGATCTATATAATAGACTCATGGGCTGTATTGTTAAGTGGATAACTTGAAGAACTATGTAGAACTTGGAGAGTTCTTCCCATGGTAGAATCAAGTAGGATTCTTCATGTATGTAAGATCAGGTTTGATATGCAGGGTGTTGCAGGATCATGGTGGAGATCTACATGTGATAAGTAAGATCAAGTTGGTCTGCAGGGATGTGTGTATGTGAGGGTCAGAAGAGGATCAGCGGGGAAGCAAGATCAAGGTGACAGCAATACATCAGGAGCAAGATCATGGTGAGATCTACTTGGAGTACCGGTTCGTACTCGATTGTACTGGACGTACAATGAGGTGAACAACAACTTGTGTTAGCTGTGTGTTGTGACCTATTGAGAGAAGATTACTCAGGTGGGAAGATTACTGGGAGCCCTTGAGGAGGAAGCCTCACAGAGGTGGAAGAAGAGTGTGATCTCTTTATTGTAATTTCCTTTGTAATGAGTTGAATATAATTGTGTGTTGCCTCTCATATTCTGTGTGCTATTTCTCATTGATAGTTATTTGTTCTTCTGGTTATTTCCGCATGTTTAAGTTGCTTATACAAAGGTAATCATGTGTGCTCTTAATTCTGACAAGTTGTGTCAGAGCTTTGGGGAACTTCGGTCCTATCAAATTCATCATTCTCGGCCTTAAATCCACCATCCCCTACTCCATTAAAAAAAGTCACTCCTTGAGCACTAGAATATCCTCATCCAACTTGGCAATGTGATTGTCCTGGCCATCAACCTTAGTCTTTAAACCCCTTGACTTGTCAAAACCCCTCAGCGCATAAAAACCCTCCTTCTGTGACGACGACATGGATGGGAAGACTATGTTTGACACTTTTAGAAAAGGAAACACAAAGAACATCAACATCATGTGATCATGATACTCTTCCCTAATCTTTGATGTCATTTGTGTCCCCATTCCAAATCTCATAGCCCATCCCAATGAATGATACCCCTAAAACCTTATTAAAAAAAAGTATTCTGCATATAGGGTTTCTAGGGTTTGAACAAAAATAATAATAAACCTAAAATTTACATTGCAGGGAAACACATTTTTTGGTGTCCTTGCAAACAACATCCAAGTCAAAATTGATGCACTTTATTTTTAGGGGAGGTGGTTTGGATTGCCAACTACTACCACCCTATTTTGCATAACATGATGGTCAAGCTGTAATTGGATGGTAACCTAGTTCTCTTCGATTCTACATGCGGGTCCAACAAAAGACTCTTATGGTATACTCACACACACAAAATGGGTGTGGATGGCATTTCAGTGTTGAAGGAGGTGTGGTGGAGTTGTTGTATTAAGACAACATTTTCCTTCGGCAAAACATCGACTAATGCCCTTGCTAGGCCACCTTTTCCAAGTGGGAGATACATCTCCTTCACTTTGACATTTGATTACCATGATATTGTAATAATACAAAAAATATCTTGGACTCCATCTTCATACGATTTATTTAACACTTGGGATGCAAGAAAAGCTAGTTTTTACATACAAACCCAAAGTAATGGAAATAAATATATATGTTGAGAAGACGACACCAAAGTACCTTTACAAATATCGTGTGACAAAAAATAAAAATAAAATAGATTTCAATCAAAATTTTAATCAATTTTTATTTTTTTCTAAATCTACTAACACATGTCAATATCAAATATCAAATTAGATTGTTAGATGAAAGAAAACAAATGATTTTATAATATTGACTCTTTCAAATACTTTTATATATATAAATAATGTTATACGTTATGTATATAAAAATAAATTTTATTTATTTTTTTAATATTCATGAAAGTATATTTCGAAAATAAATATATAGTAAAATTATAATATTGAATAAGTATATATCTAAATTAGTGAGTTCTTTTAGTTAAAGTGATGAATAAGAGATATTCACATCGTCCAAATCTTCTAAGATACTATTCTAGATTTAAATACTTACCTCTCCCTATAAAATATCTTAATTTTTTTTTTTTCTTAGTGGATGAATAAAAACAACCATCATTCTCAACGATTGGACTAAACCCTTTTCAAACTTCAAACCAGGGTATCATATCCCTCATAATTTTATTATGGATCTTGCTCGTCATTAAGAGTCTCTAGTTTTCAAAACAAAATAAATCCCTTTTTTCAGGCTGTCAAATTGATACACCCCACTATGGGTGGAATGCCCTCTATCATACAGGGGCCTTAACTGCAAACGATAGCGACATACTTCAAGATGGGAAACTTATACTGGTAAAATAAGAGGGGATAAAAAACCAGCTTTGCGATGCAGTGAGTTTTTTCTTATCAATTTTATTGGACTGGAAAACATACTGGTTTATTATATCTACTTCAGAATAGAATTTCTATCAGGGATATACTGACATCAGGAAAGTGAGAAATTGACCAGTTATTGCATGCAGAGATGAAATTGGTTTATTATTGTTTACAAATAGGGGTGAAGAATTAAGCAGAAAAAAAAATGCCTTTATTGTCTTTCTTTTCAGAGTTCATTTATGGATGAGTTTAATGAAGTGGGTGCAATCCGAAAACAATGATTCCTATGCCATACAGATATAATTTAAAACCCTCCAACCCATGTATCAATTTTGCCAAAGAAATGTTTGGATTGTTTTTTTAAATAAGAGTTCATCTATGGATGAATTTATATGAAGTGGGTGCAATCTGATTATAATGATCCGTAGGCAAACATGCAGATTTATATGCACTCCCTCCAGCCCATGTACCTACTTTGCCCAAACAATTGTAATCAATCTACTTACAAACAGATACAGATGCAGTCCCTACATCTCATGTACCCACGTTACCCAAACAACCCTGTTCAATCTATTCACATACCATTTTCCTTTCTCCTCCTATATCCCACCCACTGTACTAGAAAACAAGGTGGCAGGGGATGGGGGCTCAACACAGGAGTCAAGTAAATGGGAAAGGCTGAAAAGGCCACTAGGGTTTCAAGAACTAGCTGAGACTATAAATGGGCTCACACCCAAGAGGCTGTTGGAGTTGTTGGAGTTACCTCTTGACACATCTACTGCTCTGGATGCCTTCAACTGGGCATCCAGACAAAAGGGGTACATCCACAATACTGCAACTTACCATGCTATAATAAGGAAAATGGGATATGCTGGGCAGTTTGAAGAGGTTCACAGACTTTTGAGGAAAATGAAGGCTGAAGGATTTGCGTGTCAAGAATGGACCTTTATCTTGATAATGAGATGCTATGCAAGAGCTAAATTTCCGGGCCAGGCTGCTCGCGTTCTTAATTTAATGAGTGAGTTCGACTGCGAGCCTACAGTGAAGTCATTCAATGTAGTGCTGGACATTTTGGTTTCACAGAATTGCTACCAGACGGCACAGTCTGTTTATTACAGCATGCTTCGTACTAGGGTTTCTCCAACTGTGTTCACATTTGGCACTATCATCAAGGCTTTTTGCAGAATGAATCAGGTCGAGGTGGCCTGCCGTTTGCTGCACGAAATGCCCAAGCATGGCTGTGTTCCGAAAGACATAATTTATTATACCCTTATAGACTCTTTTTATAAGGATAATAGAACAAGAGAGGCACTCAAACTTCTACATGAGATGCTTTTGATGGGCTGTACCCCTGATGTTTATACTTACAATAATCTCATTGATGGTCTCTGTAAATCTGGAGAGATTTCTGAGGCTAGAAACCTGTTTCATAAAATGTTGCTTCGTGGCTGCAGTCCAAATATATTTACCTACAATATATTGATCAACGGGCTCTGCAAAAATGGCCAAGTGGATGAAGCTATAATTCTTCTAAATTACATGTCTAAGAATGGTTTCCATCCTAATGTTGCTATTTATAATACGTTGATTGATGGCCTGCTCAAGGAAGATAGAACAAAAGAAGCTAGAGAGTTTTTTCATGAAAAAATGGTGCCAAGTGGATGCGAACCAGATGTTGTTACTTACAGTATTTTAATCCATGGGCTTTGCAAGGAGGGAAATACCCTGCAAGCTTATCAGCTTTTTGACGAGATGACAACTGTGGGATGTGCTCCGAATGTTGTTACCTACACAATGCTCATTCACGGTCTCTGTAAAGAGTCAAGAATGAAGGAGGTCAATAAGGTTTTGGACGAAATGTCTACAAGGGGCGTTGTTATGAATGTGCCTACTTACAATGCACTCATCCATGTTCTATGCAAAGAGGGTAAAATGCATAGAGCTATTGATTTTGTGAATAGAATGTCAAGACAGGGCTGTGCCCCTGACATAATCACATTTAACTCTTTAATATTTGGCCTATGCAACGAAGGAAGAATAGAGGAAGCCTCGAAGATTTTAAACCACTTGTTACCGCAGGGCATAGTTCCAAATACTGTCACTTATAATATTTTAATCAATGGACTGGTGCAGGAAGGCAATGTTCAGAAGGCCTTGGAGCTGATAAATGCAATGACACAAAAAGGATGTGTTCCCAATGCTATTACTTACAACACATTGATAAAAGGACTCTGCAAGGCTAATGAAATTGAGGAGAGCTTGGACCTGTTTCAGGAAATGCTGTGGAAGAGAATCGCCCCCAACAGGAATACATACAATGTTTTGATTGATGGTCTTTGTAATGCAGATAAATTACCTGATGCAAAAAAGCTTTTTAATGACATGTATCTTAGAGGATGTACTCCAGATGTTGTCACCTATAACACTCTCATTAGTGGTCTTTGCAAACGAGGCAGAATGCCAGAAGCTAAGGAGCTTTTTGAGAAGATGCACGTGGAGGGTATTATACCTGACATTATTACTTACAACACGTTGATAGGGTGGCTTTGCAAAGCATCTATGGTGAATGAGGCTACCAGCCTTCTCATTAGAGCAGTTGATGAGGAAAGGCTTGTCCCTGATCCTGTCACGTGGAACATGCTTGTCATTTCCCTTTTGAAACAAAATGATCGTTGGCAACAAGAAATGTTGCAAAAGTTCACTGCAGCCTTTGTAATATAAAGGTACTTGTGATTAAAATTTTATGAAATCTTGAAGCATATTTTTGTCCAATATCTGATTTTCTTAAATGGTCTTTCTTGCATAAAAAATGAACGAATGTGTCAATTTTGGTAAGGATCACTAACTTCTGGTTTTCAAAGAGGTTAGTTTCTTGGCAGAATTTAATGAATATATTCACTTAAAAACATGAAATCAAAATCTATCCATGTAGGATATCTCTCATTCCTAGAAACTGAAATTTGGGATCTTGCAGTGACAAGACAAGTTATTTTTGCTACAGGTTTGAATTATGTCATAAGATAAACTCCTTGTGTAGGTGAATTGGCAAGTTTGAGTATACTACTGGACTTGGTCACGAAGTCAAAACCCAGGAGTACATAATTTGAACAATATATAAGGTAACTGGCAAAAAAATCCTGTTGTGGGCTTCCACAAGGGGGGTCTCATGCACAAAATTGGTCTCGCATGGCGGTGATCAAAAAATATGCCTTTACCTTTACCCATATATATTTCTGCGCTCTTTCTTATTGTATTTCTGTGTCTTTCATGTTACAATCAATTCTTGTACAGAACTGTGAAAAAGGAGAAAAGAAATTGTATTAATGTCTACGTATGACCAAAAAAGGTTAATGGGACTTGAACATACAACCAATTGCATTGCAAGGAGGAGCAAAAAGACATTCCAAAAAGTAAACATTGAAGAATAAGAGCTAAAGAAAATAAACACATGGATAATCATAACACTATTCGCAAGTTAGTGCCTTTCACCGAGTATTATTAAGGAAAGGAAATCTTTTACTCCAAATTTTGCAGGCTTACATCTTGAATGGAGAAATCTCTACATGGCTGAAGATAACATTAATTGCACTTTCCAAGATTCAATATAGGAAACATTCCTTAAACATATTCGGGACCTTTATTTAAGGTTTTAAAGATGTCTAAATATGTTTTGAAGATACAACACTCTCAGTTCTAGGAAATCTTAAATGAAGTGCCGCTAATACATTTCATGGTTGAAAGTTGGGAAACTAGAAAATGTTCATCAAAACTGTCTTCCAGACCTGATTGAGAATTTCTTGTACAGAATAGGATTTAAAATCAATCTTTCGTGCAATGTAAAATTGTTATCAAACTACAGCTGACGTTTGTCAAGCTCTATTTGGCTATGTTTGGTCAGATTTACATCAGCCCATGTTGGATCGATTCATTTAAGAGTATAAACTGGCATTAATATTACACTAATGCAATACTCAGGAATCTTTCAACATAGGGACCACAACTAAACAACACGGCAGGGTAACCACATGTTTGACCTACTTGAAAGAGTCTCTGTCTCCCTCAAAATAGTCTGTTCATAACTTCATTCAGTCAACACTCGATGTTTTGCTACTTGTAGTTTCAAAACTAGTGGTATCTATATGCATCGATATTGTTTTGCAGTGCAGCCTGCCATAACTATTACTGCTTAGTGTCTGGTCTGCATATCCGTCAATAGGATTAAAGGCGATTTTGAACCCAATGACCTCCAAGATTAAGCTAGAATCACCTTGGCTTGACCCAGATTTGATCAGCTTCTTATTAGAGTACTTCAAACATCTATTCATACCATAAGCATAGCTCTTCAAACTTTTTGTACTGTTTAAACTTATTATTAGAATGTCATTAGGGTTGGTCTTTATGTTTTGTTATATATTCCTCATTTGATCGCTATGGCTGAATTTGGCATGATATTTTTGGTTGTATGGTTTGCTAAATATGCGTGAGTTATGATTATGTATTATTTGGTTACATTTACAGGATGCAAACCATACTATTCACTTTAAAATGGATGCTACTAGAAACTCTGGAAGTCAATTCCCAACTCAAGTGTTGGAACTGAATGATGAAAAGGTGGTATGGGCATTGTGTGTATTTTTTTTCATTTTTCAAAATTTTTGTCCAAACCCTATATGTAACCAGTGGGCTCTTAGACAATTCACAAGCTCTGCTTGTCACCATACCCAGCATAAGACTCCCAGAACCTAGGCCCATAGCAGGACATGTTTTGAGAGGTGGGCATAGTCTGCTAATACTACCCAGATTTTGATATAGAATGGTAGGAGAGGAAAGCAGAAAGCGTTAAAGCTTCTGCTCCATTTCTTTCAAGTGACAACAAGGGCCATGATCCAATATAAAGATATGCGTGGGCTTACTAATGAATTCGTTCTTGTTCCAGCACTGCAGGGCAGTGCAATAATCAACCTATGTCATGTAGCAGCCCTTCTTTGTTCACCAATTGGAAATGGTGTCATGTCCAGCTCATACTTTTCATGGGAGTCCCAGAGTAAGTGCCCTTTGATGATCATTCTCCCCTGACAAGGGCAAAGGGGTACAGAGGCAAAGGGGTCCAGAGAATACTCTGTGTAAGTACAGATGGGTGAGGCAGGAGATGGGGAAAATTGGTTTCATAAATACGCGAGCCAAACAGAGGTGCTCCCCTTTGACTTGGCATCTTTGCTCCTGCAGAGGAAGCTGCTCTTGCATATGACAACGTTGCTAGGACTCTGCATGGATCTTTTGCTTCTCTCAATTCGCCAGACATTAGTATAATAGTGTGCACATATTTATGGGCATAAACTCACCCGAGTAATGCAACAAGGAAGAATTGAACCAAGAATGAAAGAGTAAGAGGTGGGTGCTTCTTTCTGAACATACGATCAGATAATTATTTGAAATCATTTCCAAAATGAAGGGGAGCTGTTTGAACATATTAAATAGAAAATCAGTGTAGAAGATTACTTTTTGAGAAAATAAGCACAGTGGCCAAGCAGCAGCAAGGCAATAGCATTCCTATACACAGGAAACATGATCTTGCTCACTCCCTTGTGAAGTGCTGCTTTTGATATGAAATGGAATCCAGCATACCCGAACTGCAATGCAAACATAGCATTATGCAACTGTGCACATTCTGGCAGAACAAATCTCCTCGTGATATCCGCCATGGTGCATATCTTGACAGCAGCAGGACTGCAAAAATGGCTATGAAACCGTTTATTCCAGAGCCCTGACTGGGTATAAAAATCTGAATGACCGACTACACAATGGAATTTGAAACAAAAGACAAAACCAAAGGTATTAGTTTTGGGGAATTTTCAATATTCAAAATTCAGAAAGCCGGGATAATCAAAATTTAAAACCCACCAGTGTATTTTGCCTGCCCCTTGCGACCATTTTTCCACCTGTTCTATGGAAGCAGGATGTAATAACCACATTTTTTTCAAATCTGAACCGGTGCTGCCGTTTTGTATTGGGTATGTCAAAAATTGATAGAATGACAGGCCAATGATCTGAAAAGGTCTTGTCACGGTTTGCCTACCTTTTCTGAGATTTTATTTGTAGGCCTTATCCATTGATCCCTGATGTATACTCTTATCTAATTTTTTAGCTATGTATTGGATTCCTTGTCTAAAGTTGCTCCAGGTGTAAATTCATTGAGTAAAATGCAAATCCACCATATTTCTGTTCATTTCTAATTATGTGACAGCTTCTGCTGTTCTGGGATTGAATCCACTGCCCCCTTTTTTCTTTCATTTTTTTTGACTATGTTGAAGTTCCCAACCAAGACAAGATTATTGATATTGGTTGTAAGGATCCAATCCAACATCTGTTCTATTAGCACAGTACGATTGTTCTCATATGGTGGAATATATAAATTCCCTGTGCAAAAATGTAACTAAAATTCATGTGAATGAAAATGAGAAGTGGATCCCCATGGGAAAACTTGGTTTGATTTGTATACATACCTTTCTGGATTCCATAGGATTAAGAGTGTGAGTGCAATGAAAAAATATTATACTCTTGCTGCCCCATATTCCGTTGTACTATATAGTTTGCTTGGATTTTGGTCTCATGGTTTCTTGAAGGAGGACCATGTCTAGTCCTTCTGTTTGCACCTTGTAATGCAAGTATAGGCGTTTGTTGTGCATGCATACACTCATATATTCCATGATAATGTCCCCACCACAAAGATTTAGGGGTGCCCAAAGTGCCTTTCTTAATGGGCTAATCATGGTTGGGCTTTATTCCATCCAGATCTACGTTGGGGTTGAAGTGCTTTGTTTGGGATGTATATTTGCTGATTTGATCTATGGTGTTTAGATTTGGATAAGCTTTGTGGTTGTCACTTTTAGATTCACCTCTTCTTCTGATTCGATGTTTTCATTGGGTTACTTCCTCCTTTTCTTTGGCTCCATTCTATTTTTTGGCTCCCAAATTTTTAAATTTTTGGGATTCGATCTGCTGGGACTTCATCGTCTTGTGAATTCTTTTTGCTTCTGGTGTTGGGGCATTTGGAATCTGTCTGCACAGCAAATTGAAGTGGCTTCTACTTCTTAACTTTGTTTTTTTTTTAGAGATTGCAGGTGGGTGCTTCTCTTCAAAAGGCCTGTTCCCTTGAGTGTCGCAATCATCTTCCATTTCCTCAACGTCCTGATCTTTCAGAGATGCAAAGGGGTTAACTGAAAGTTTTGCTATTGCAGGGTCTTGGTTTCCTTACTTTTTCATGTATAAGCTCTTTGAAATTTATTCTCCTCTGGTTGCCTACTGCAAGTATTGGCTTAGAGCAAGTTTAGAATCAATGAAACTATGTGTGCTACTTGAATCAATCAGCACCATGACTCATCACCCATTAATCCATCCTTATACTCTCAAGGTAAGTTGTGAAGATACCCCTAAAACAGCTGCCAAAGATGTAGTGGGCTGGTTCATTTGCTCTCTTGACAATCTATCCTCTAGAGGTGCATACCTGCATCAATCTGAGCTTGTTCATCCTTTGCAGCTACCTGACTCATCCAAAATTTCAACTAAATGAATTTATCCCTTAGCCATGCACATGTGCCTTGGAACCCGTTTCTCCTTACATGAAAAAAAACAGCTTTGCTTCCTTAAATCTTCCCTAGCTGTTGTATTAGTATTCATTCCAGGATTAGGTAGCCACTTCTCATCCATTGTTCTATTTGAGCTACGTTGGTTCTTAGGAAGTGTATAATTTTGTTTGCTTTGGGTCTTGTTTTTGAATAAATTTTCATATTATCTGGCTTGTACAAAAGCTCCATCCAAGTCAGCTGATTTAAGAGTCTCAACATACCCTTTGTCACAATCCCAAAAATCAACCCTAAAAAAATTGGCATTTTTAGAGCCATGATCCCAATTTCCAACACCAATCATTGCACATGTATAGCATGATTGTTAAAACCTTCTCGTGGTAACCATATGAATGTTTTACACACTCCTAAGTTACGTGATTAATACTAAGTTCCAACAACCACCTCATGATTATATATATTTCCATCCGTAGTTAATCACTTTAACTTTATGAAACTTTCGCCTCTACAATATAACACATGTAGCAGTAGAATACTCATAGTAAGAATATATTTGTCTACCAACGACTTTAAGGTACAAGGCATAAATCTAGTGTTTAATTGGGTTGATCACTACTTAATAATGAAAGGTAGAATATTCTCTAAAACAACGTTTCCAAAACCCACACAATCATAATGAGGTTAGATTATCTAGGTTGCTACAATTCATCTAACAGATCTTTACCCCTTTAGTACTGCCTTAATAGTTAAATTGCATATTTATGAGAGACCTATTGATCAAAGTGATTCCACACTTGAGCAAACAATCTTGAAGCAATTATCGAGAATCATTCCTAGAGATATTCATCAAGCCTATAGTCTCCTTTGGACAGAATAACCCTTAAGCTCTTTTTACCATCTGAAACAATCATAGACTGCAAAGCTTATGACTTATTTACCTATAAAATTCACTAACCAGTCAATCACACTATGTTTTTATGTTACAACCCCTTAAGAAAATCATCTTAAGAGATCTGAGTGTTTCCCAACCAACAATATCCTTAAGCTTTGTCTTTTGGTAAAATCAAGTAGTATATTCCGTCAAACTTAATAATAATTAATTCATTGAACCAAATAAAGTACTTTAGTTATACCAAACAATACAAATATTAATTCATCATAGGTCTTAATCTTTGTTCATATCTCGTGTGTTGATGTACAAAACAAGTGAAGTGAGTCATCACATCCATCATAGTTAGATTTCTTGATCATACATTAGACTTTATCGAGACTTCATACTCAGTCTCTCAGTAGCTCATAGTGACAAAAGTGGTCTATTCATGAGTACTACTGGTCATAGACAACCTTGGAGATAGTTCTACATGAGTCTCTTATTTACAAGTATATTTCACAACATTAATGATTTTCAATAAGGACATTAAGTGACAATGAATAAACTAAAGAATTCACCACTTTCTTACCACTACAATACATCTCTTAAGACTCATCAAATAGTCAAACTGAATGCAAAAAACAACGATTAATTGCATAGTGTCTTTTTCAACTCAAGAACAGGGTGATTGCGAACAAACCCTAGTTTTTTAATTAACAATTTAATCGAAATAACAAATCAACAAATGGCTTAGTAAATATTGATACTATCATGTTTCCACATTATCCAATTCTCTTAAAAGATAACATTCACAATAACTTGTAGTTTTGCAGTCCAATATCATGGACTTGAGTAAGCTATGGTAAACATAGTTTACTCACCACTTACCTACAAGATTCTTCACAAATGAACTAAATTAATCTTCATTGAAACTCAACACAATTAGCTTCATTATCCCCTTTGTTTTTGTTAGGTAATGGCTTTTGACCGGAGCGTGGACCAGTCTAGAACACAATCGGGGGCCCAGATCCCCATGTGATTTATTAACCCCCTGAATAACACCTGTATACTAGATATTACTAGATGTATACCAACTATTACTAACTTATATTACCAGATGTATACCAACTATTACTAACAACAGCCACCACTGGCCTGGAGAATAATCAATGGTCATTAATGGTCTCGAGAATACAACTGACGGCTACAACCACCTCATATGCCTTTCTTGAGATTTGAACCTGGGTGGGGCTTGAAACAATCAAGCCACTTAACCAATTAACCCACATCTCATTAGTTGCTTCATTATCGTTTTATTCGTGCCTAAATAAGCTTCCCAAAAACGAGTAACATAGAATTTCTGGGCAAAATTCAAAATACTACAAACCTCACCATCTTCTAAGTTGAGAAAACACAACTTACAGTGATGCAAAGGAAAAATGATTTTTACTTCATTCACCAACACTCAAAAAGCATACAATTGTGCCTTTTTATAATAACCACATTTATTCCGTGAAGAAAACAGTAGCATGATTTATTGCTAAGATACAACTTAAATACCAGACAAGTTAAACTTTTACAAGAGCCCAAATATACTTTCATGTTATATAAGTCAATTATGACTTTAAACTGATAATCCAACTTCAACATACTATGTGTTTCAACATTGTAATATGAATGAGATTCTACAGTTTTGTTAGGGTAGAACCAACAAGCACATTCATACCAAATGAAAGCATTTATTCCTTAAAATCTAACAATGTCAAAATGAACAACCAACCAACTCAATGTTGCAATAAGTTTCACACAGTTAACATAGCCAAACCCACTTAATCACAACTGTAAGTACCTACACTAGGTATACAAGATCAACTATTACTATAATGTCACTTATGTATTCATATACAGTATGCTATAGTTTCACACTAGAACTAATTCAAACTTAGCATCATTCTCCAACAAAGAATGCAAGTCGACAATCCAGAGAGTCATTGCTTTCAAACCTTCCTCAAATTGATACAATAGACTACTAAAGCAAAACAATCATAGCCTTCTTCATACACAATCATCTTCACGAAAACAAAGAAGAATAATCAACAGGCAATCCGAATAGTATAAATTTATACAACCCTTCTATCACTGAATACTAACTCTCATAAATCAAGATTGAGCAAGATCTATTTACATACTTAGCACACAGTGTACTAATAAGGATTTGATTTCAATACGAATTTGCACAATAAGAATCAAGGAGCATGCTAACAGTCAACAAATATATCTTTATGCAAATTTTACATTGAACATTTCCAGTGAAGCCTCTATAGGACTGTAGCTCCAAAGTGAAATGACACTTTCCAACAAGTTACAAACAACAAACCACAATGCAAATTCTGAGTTATAAGATGTCACCAAACAACTATCCATAAGATTTCCTCATGCAATGCCAACATGAGACCAAGCAGTCCAAACATGCATGAAGACTTAAAATTGTTTACTCATGCCTAATTACATAGCTCCATTTACATTCATATTAGAAATGACTAGTAACTTAATCGCAAATGGTTGCTAAGATCCAAAATCAAATACAACAGTTATTTCAAACAACCAATGTACTCTCTTGTGAAAACTTATCAAACCAAGGTCAAGAGTTCTCAAGTAAATGAAACATACAACTTCAGTTATGAATGCTTTAAATCTTTTTTTTTTCATTATCTTAAGCAACCACTTACAAAACATGTTTATGTTCATGTATACAAGCAGATGCCTACAAAAGAATATTAAATGACTATCCTAGTGCAAGCTTGGCTTCAATACAAGCAACAATTACAAAAGGGTCACTGTCAATAGTGACTAAGCATGGAACCTTCATCAAATATCTTACTTAAACAAAAATACAAATTTTCTTCAAAATACATATTGTCTTTGTGCCTTTAGAAGTCATTGGCACAAGAAAAATTATTCCACTGTCAAGAATGAAGCTTCCACATAATAGTTATTTGCAAAACAACTAAAAATAATGTGAGACCTGAGCCCAACCATTTGGTGGTAGCCCTACTGTAAAGTCCCCTTCTGAAGATTAGAGCAGTTGAAGACCCTTAACCTATTTTCTTGTTGTTTTCCATAGGCTAAGGGAATGATCAAAGAGAAACATGGTTCTTTTTTAAGTTGCCAAAAAGTACTTATATTGGCAACCTTTTTCTAATTTTGACTTAAGGAAGGGACCTTTTTGTCATGCGCAGGTTAGCCCTTAAGTGAAAATTATAAGGAATGGCTTTTTGAATATTCAAATCCCTTCCCCAAGTGGAGCGCCCCTTTTTGGGATTGATTTTGGAGGGAAAAGATATAAAAGAAGGAAATGAGGTTCATTTTTGGATTCATGTCATTTTATCAACTAAAATTCGAAGTTTGAACAACTTGCTTATGCTTTCGCGTTTCAGCCCTAGATGATGAAAACCCTTCAATGTTCAATGGGTGGCTTCATTCAAAGGTCATATTGGAGTGAGAATTGACAAATTTTAGGTCTAAGGCATCATTCCAAGTGGAGTGCAGCAGTTGGGCAGCTTGTTGAGGTGGTGTGCAGCTGTAATCAGCCCTTGCAAGGGCAACAACTCAGTTGGGACCTCTCTCTTAGGGCAACGACCCCCTTTGAGAATTTGAGATTGCAATTTGAGGTTTTTTTTAGTGTTTGATCATACCTCCTTTAGCTGGTATTTTATAATATTTTTCAGCTATATATTTGGTTCAAAATTCAGATCTTAAGGTATTTTGTATGGCTGAACTCTTAATTTTTGCATGAGTTTGTGGCAATTAAATATTGAATTTTGATCTAAAATAAGTGTTTAAAGAATTCTGAAATATTTTGTGCTTAGGGTTTGATAAAAAAATCAGAATTAGTATTTTATTTCAAGGGTTTGTAGTGATTTCCAGGATTGCTAAATTCTGTCCTAAGTGGGACATTACACCTACCCACGCCAACCAACAGTTTGGAGTTGGAATAGGTCACAGAACAAAGACTCAACAACATAAAAATGAATGGAAAACGAGGGTTTAGAAAGATCTAGTCCACCACTACGGGGTTCTCAGATAGGCAAAACACAACAAAGACCCATAAAAAAAGCAACATTTCAAGACTGGATTCCAACCAAATACTTGTGTTGAAACATGATACTAAATCAAATTAAATATTCTTGAATAGAATGCTAAATCAAATGAAACATTCTTCACGACAATATGATATCACTACATCAATACGCCGTCCAAAGAGAGATACAATTAAGGCAACCAAACCCATCAGGGTTTTCTAGCAAGCAACCACATTACATTCAAGCAACATTCAATTCAGTGTAATCTAGTGTAATGTCTCCATTTTTCCCTCTTAAATAAATAGGTATGAAGACTTTTAATCTATCTCCCCATAGATTAAAGGAGCCCTTTTTCGGGGAATGCTATTTTATTGGTTATTTATTAATTATTGAAATAGTGATTTTTATCACAGCAATTATTAATTAATTAATAAAATATTTTAAAAGTGGTTTTCACCACTAAAGTGTTTAAGTGAATTAAATATTAATATATTTGTCTTAAAGTAATTTTAATTAAGGCCAATATTATATATATTATTCAAAAATGATATTTTGGCATGGGAGCTAAAGTGAAGACGAGGAAAGGTGTTTTATCTTCCCAAAGGGGTTCAAACCTTTTGAAAAGTTATAAATACATGGCGAAGGCTACAATGGAGGATATGCTGAAATTGATTTTCTTGTTCTTCCTGCGTGAATAAGGCTATTGAGATGCATGCCCAATAGAAGTTCGTTGCTTGGTGATTGATCAATCTTACAAAGGTGTCTATTGACACCACCTTTTGCAAAGGAAAGCTTGTTTTGTACCCTTGAAGTGGAGCAAACTACCTGGGAGGGTTTTGGTGCTTGCTTTTGAGGGTTTGGTAATATTTTCTTATATTTTTGGCTTGCTAAAATTATTATATTAATTTTGCAAGTGGAGCAAACCACTAGGAGAGGTTGGTGCTAGGATTTGAAGGCCTTTTTCGATCAAAATATCCACAAATAATTATTTGCAATTATTTATTATTTATTTAATCATTATTGTGGCATTTTGGACGATTTGCAAAGGATTTTGAAGACGAAAAATTAATAGATAATTTTCAAAATTATTATTATTTTTTAATAGGTTTCTGGATATTTTCTTGCTTGTGGAAGGCTGGAATAGTCCTATTTTTCAGCTATTTTTTCAAGGTTCCTAAGAGAGGCGAATGACCTAGGAGGGTCAAATTGACAATTTTTAGACTAAAATAAGGCACTGGTATTTTTCCTATATTTTTGTGAGGTTGGCAGCAATTTTGGCAAGGGTTTGGAAGATCTTTTATTCTCCGAACAACAACAAAAAATTGGTGATTAAATCTGATTTTTACTTCATCATTTTATGGCAGAAAAGGGAGAGAAAAAGATATTTATTTAAATGGATTTAAATATGGAATTTATTATTTATTTTCAGATTTTTTCAAGATATTTAAATTGGTAGAAATTCCCTACAAAACCTTCATTTTTGGCATCTAGGGTTTTTTGCATTAAATAAGGGTTATGAGAATTTAATTCCCAATCTAGGGTTTACTAATTTTCAATTCAGATTTAGAGGAATTTGGGAAAAACTCATATTTTCTTAATCTGTCTCATTTGGGGACACTACAGTGGTATCAGAGTATTGGTCTTGTCTACCTGTGTGTTGGTTGTTGGATGCAAATAGGGAAGAAGTACAGAAGAAGAAAAAGACTATGGATGACCAAGAGCAAGGGTTCTGTCCAGAACAGTTTAAGTTTATGCATGGCTTAGTCAAAGAAACCCAAAAAGAACTTCAACAAAATTTGAGTGTGCAAATCGCAGTTATGTTGAAAGATGCTATTCCAAGGAAAGATCACTTCTCTAATGGAGGACATTCAAATAATGATGAGAGGATTTCTATTAACCCCTCTCAAAAATTCTTCAATGCCACCTTTTTGCAGAAGGAACTTGTGATTGAGAAAAGGATGCTAAGGTATGATACTTTGAAAAATTCATCAAAAAAAGTATGCAGCGCTAAGCCTTGCCACACAAGCATTATTGTCTTTTCAGGATTATTGTGAGATGAAGGATGGAGAACCAAACAGGGAACCTCATAGACACTTGCATCAAGGGGAAAGGCAAGGAGTCATCAAGGAAGAAAGAACTGAACTACATTGAGAGTTGGAGGAAAAGAATGAAGGGACAACCCTTCATGAAGAGGCTAATGAAATCGAAAAATCAGATTTGAAGTAGGAAGATGAGCTACAAAAAGATAACACTTTGGGGCAACCTAGAGTGGGAAATTGTGAAAACCAAAAATCTGAGTTTTTGGAAGAGCAAAGAGGGCTGCAAATGATGGATGAAAATGAGGAGATGCTAGGTGCTTTGGGGCAGCCAAGTATTCCAAACTTTAGTATTCCAAAAGATGATTTTGAAAAAGCCAAAGAAATTGAGATATTCATAGAAAAGTATGAGTTGAATGATGATTTTTGTTTGCTATCTAATAATTGGTTAAATTTGTTGTATGATTCTAAATTTAATGAAAGAGTTTAGAAGGAAAAATTCTCAAACACAGATAAGAAGGGAGTGCAAGCCTTGACGAGGTTGGATGGCACAAAGGGGCCTCTTGATAGATCAATGCACAATTAGATGAGGGAATGCTTGAAGGAAAAGAACACTATGATGGACTTACATACAATCAAGAAGGATATGGTTTGCAAATTGAGGCATGAGGATTCCTTGATTCAAGTTCACAATTATTGGCAGCAAGAGGTATGGGATCCTGGTAATTTTCTGAATTTTACAAAGATTCTCAATCATGATTTTAAATTCTTTATGACTATTTCCATGGGAATGAAGAAAGAATCAAAAAAATATTGGCAACATTTTGGGACTTGGAACCCCATAGAAAGAAGCACAATTGATACAGGGCAGCCAACTAAGAGGTCAAAAGTTGTTGGAAGGAATGAAAATTTTACTCTCAAAATTTTTGAGTTGAGCAAACTATGGCAGCCACCTATCATGCATAAGAAATCTGATTTTGGGAGCATTCTAACACTTGTGACGAAGGAAAATGTTGTTTGGTGTAATTCTGATTTGGTACAATTAGAAAACTTAGTTTCTACATCTCTATTATAGTTGTTTCACACGGGTAATAGATCTGATTTTGTTATGTACTTTCAGTTGTTCATAAATTCTGAAAATACCAATGATGGGTCACGATTTGCATAGGAAAAAGGGGAAGTATAAGGACATGGAACAACAATATATAACAGGGGATAAAATTCAGTATTGGTGGGGGTAGCCAAGAGGACATACTTCTTACATAAGGGGATCCCTACCAATGGGTTTAGATGATTATGTTATGCACTTGCAAGGGAATAAGTCTATGATGGTTTGTTGGGGAAGCATGGAGTTAGAGAGCCCATTAAGGATCATCCTGGTAATGAACAAATTAAAATTTCTGAGTAAAGACATGGTGGTGTTTTACTATGACAGCCAACGTATTTATATGCACAATCTTTGGAGAGAGGTTTCAACTCATATGGGGACCTTGTAGATAAGTTCGAAGCATGATAAGAGGTATGAGAGCTACTATTTTGAGTTGCATAACACATTAACTTTTCTTGAGCAACATACTAGGTACAGGTATGTCAATGTAAGAAGTTATGACGGCATCTCCCAGATCTTGGGAAGAGAAGAAAGCACAAGTATTAATTATGAATTTTATCATCATGAAAAATCAGAATTAGGTATGTACTTACAGTGGTATCATGAAGAAGGAAAAATTGATTTTTGGAATACATTCCATCTTTTGCAAGGTTTTGAAAACATGCATGTTTGGGTCCCATTTGCAAGTAATAGAAGTAGCACAGGGACGAAGAGGGTACAGCTCTCATAGATAAGCATTTGGGGACTCTTGATGAGCTTATGGAGTGTTACATACATACATGAGAATGTTGATAAGAGGCAGCCTTTCGTAGGGCACATGGCGTGCACAAGAAAGGCCATATATGTGGAATTGTACTACCTTGAGACCTCACATCATGGGAAGTTTACAAGATGGTACCTAGCTGATTTTTTTTTGCATGATTGGAGAGTTATAACATGGCATTTGGGGAGTCATTACCATTGAGACAACAAAGTAATCAAATTTTATTATTTTTTTATTCTAACTTTTGGCCACATATCACTTCCTTGGAGGGTATAAGGGAAAAGAGCTTCCTCATCCACCACTTGGTATTGAAAGGGGTGTTTCGCTGGGAACATGTGGAGCCTTTGGAAGGCCATGAGGATACATCTAGCACTTGGGGGCAACCCCCAAAGTACAGGAACAACAGCATGAAGAAGACATATGAGGATTTTTTTCATTGGAAAACAAGAAAATGTGGACATTATTTGATAAGGAGTGTTGGGACACCCACTTGGATTTTGCAATTGCTTGAGGACAAGCAATTTTTGGAGGTGAGGACTGTAATATCCCCATTTTTCCCTCTTAAATAAGCAGGTATGAAGACCTTTAGTCAATCTCCGCATAGATTAAATGAGCCCTTTCTTGGGGAATGTTATTTTATTGGTTATTTATTAATTGTCGAAATAGTGATTTTTATCATAAGACAATTATTAATTAATTAATAAAATATTTTAAAAGTGGTTTTCACCATTAAAGTGTTTAAGTGAATTAAATATTAATATATTTGCCTTAAAGTAATTTAATTAAGGGCAATATTTAATATATTATTCAAAAATAAGATTTTGGCATGGGAGTTAAAGTAAAAATAAGGAAATGTGTTTTATCTTTTCAAAATGGTTCAAACCTTTTGGAAAGTTATAAATATATGGCAAAGGCAACAATGTAGGATATGCTAAAATTGATATTTTTGTTCTTCCTGCTTGAAGAAGGCTATTGGGATGCATGCCCAATAGAAGTTCGTTGTTTGGTGATTGATTAATCTTACAAAGGTGTCTATTGACACCACTTTTTGCGAAGGAAAGCTTGTTTTGTGCCTTTGAAGTGGAGCGAACTACCTGGAAGGGTTTTGGTGCTTGCTTTTGAGGGTTTGGTAATATTTTCTTGCATTTTTGGCTTGCTAAAATTATTATATTGATTTTGCAAGTGGAGCGAACCACTTGGAGATGTTGGTGCTAGGGTTTGAAGGCCTTTTTCGATCAAAATATTCACAAATAATTATCTGCAATTATTTATTATTTTTCTGATCATTATTGTTGCATTTTAGATGATTTGCAAAGGATTTTGAAGACGAAAAATTAATAGATAATTTTCAAACTTATTATTAATTTTTCCAATAGGTTTTCGGATATTTTCTTGCTTGTGGAACGCTAGAATAGTCCTATTTTTTTGCTATTTTTCCAGGGTTCCTTAGAGTGAGGCGATTGCCTTAGGAGGGTCAAATTGGCAATTTTTAGACCAAAATAAGGTGCTGGTATTTTTCCTATATTTTTGTGAGGTTGGTAGCGATTTTGACAAGGGTTTTGAAGATCTTTTATTCTCCAAACAACAGAAAATTGGTGATTAACTCTGAGTTTTGCTTCATCATTTTATGGCAAAAAAGGGAGAGAAAAAGATATTTATTTAAATGGATTTAAATATGGAATTTACTATTTATTTTCAGATAATTTCAAGGTGTTTAAATTGACAAAAATTTCCTACAAAACTCTCATTTTTTGGCATCTAGGGTTTCTTGCATTCAATAAGGGTTTTGAGAATTTAATTCTCAATCTAGGGTTTACTAATTTTTAAATCAAATTTAGAGGAATTTGGGGAAAACCCCTATTTTCCTAATTTGTCCCATTTGGGGACCCTACATCTAGTATAGCAACTATGTGTCTAAAACCATGTATAGGGTGATGGGGAGATTCTAGAAAGGGAGAAAACCCTTCCTGCAACTTACCCCATCCACCTTTGGTTTCTCAAATGTATTCACATTGGCAACTATACAAGAAATAGAACCACAACAAAAAATAATGCTTTTGACAACTCAACAACTTTCCACACAGCAACGAATAACAACACAACACGACACAATTGGCTATGTGCCAATGATGGCCTCCACAAGTAAATAAAACAAATATGCACAATAGTGGTTATTCACAACATAGGGCAATATTGAAAGACATGTGCACTGAATGAATCTCTACTTTTTACCTCTTTTTCCCATATACCTATATGAAGCTGTTGCGGCTATCCGGCGTCTTATTTCATGGTCAAACCTAGCTCAACTCACATGGGTGTTACGTGAAGCCATCAAAGGACTTCAGCAGTAGCAATTCGAAAAACAAATTGTAAATCATAATGACTACTGAACAAAAGTACAACTGTATCCATATATAACTAAAATATCATAATGCATGAAATAAACATTAATCAGATCTGATATCAATGTTTCAAAAGTCCCAAAATGTCTCAACTACAATAAAACACATCATTGCTGCATGCTTGGGTGGGTTATGACACCCCTTTAATTCATCGTTCAGACCATTGACGAACATTTGGGCTTGTCTAAATCCTGGGATACCACAAACCAACATGCAAAATCTTCTAAATTATCTACTATATTCGTCAACAGACTCATGCATGTTCTGATTTAAATTCCTCAACTCAATGTAGTGGTTATCACTAGTCTTTTTATCAAACACGCCAAAGATAATAGAGGAGAAATTGTACCAGTTAAGGATGTCGTCCTTGAGACCATCTTGAACATACAAGTCATAATGATGTCATCAATCAGATGCAGTCCCCTCCAAGTGTAGTGATGCAAACTGAATTTTACCCAAATCGGTCATCAGATGCATGTTAAAATAAACATTAATTTTATGGATCTATACATGTGGCTCAATTGTCCCTTGTCCATCAAATATGGGGACATCAATTTTTGGCATCAGAGGTTGGGTTTCAGCTCTGGGACGGTTATTTCTTCCTTCGGGCCCATGTCCATCAGCTCTTCTCATATCACAATATGCCTGAAAGTCATAATTTAATCCAAGCTCATTGTCATTGGCCCTATACAGTCTCCATAACCTTTTGCTCAAGTCTTCATTAAAGTCTCTTGTCTCTCTTCTTGGGTTCCTTTGTCTACGAGAAGTAGACCATCACTGCTCAATCAAAGGCTCCCTTCTAGACCTAGTCAGATGGCTGTGCAACGATTCAACCCTGCGTGAGGAGTGATTTGATGAAGGCTGTCTACTGGCCATGTTGTGTAGTAATTCCTGCATTGTCTGGGTAATTTCTCTAATATCCCTAGTCATATTGTTTCTGTTTTCAACCAAAGGCTGGAAACTTTCTTCCATTGCATGTTTGAACTCACGTCTATCTCATTGTTTCTCAAATCCCATTCTAGATGTGATGGTATAACATCACATGCTGGCATTATCACTGCTCTGATACCACTGTTATAAACCTAGACAAATCTGGACTGAAATTGAAAAAAATCTGGAACAAAAGTTTGCCTATAAATTTATGAGATGTGAAAGGAAACAGATTTAAGAGCTAAACTTCTTCAAATAACAAATAATAAACTATGCTCTGATTACAACCAGTGAACATAACAGCCAAAGCTCAGCGATGAGTCACTGCCTATTTTGAAGATAACCGATCTTCAATTAAGTGTGAATTCGTGTAATTTCATTCCAAATAATCACATTCTTATTACAATATGTCTTGCCATATTTATTGGCAAGAAGACCTTTAAAAATAATTGATCTTTGGTTCATCATAAAGCAATCGAAAAATTCGTATAACAAATCTATCTATAGCCTTTGCATGATTTTATCTGTTCTAATTCCCTAAATAGTTAATCCTATCTCTTAACAATGCAACTAACTAAACAAGAACATATTCTATCTTTATTCTTTATTTGCATGGACATTATCTTTAATATCCTTTATTTGTTTCTGTGTGGATTTTTTTTTTTTTTTTTTGCTAAGTGAAAGTAATTTTATTGATGATAAAAACAATTACAAAAGAGGCTCAGCCACTCCTAACACAGGAGCTCAGGCCGCCCAACCTAAGACAAACTAATCTGAGAGCCCCAAACGGGAAATCACAGACAGACAGATAGATAGAGGGCCAGATCAGTAGGTCCGCTACCTATTAGCATGAGGCAAGCAGTCTTGGATCACCTCGCTATAGAATATGGGAGAGAGACTATATTAATCCTCTTCTTCAGAAGCGCCTATAAGGGCTACTTTCTTCTCATTAATAGCATTTAGGGGCTTGCACTCATGACACACCCAGTTCACAATTAACTTGCGATAGCTAATTCCTTAAAATCTCAATGTCTTTGTAGTGAGCTCTGAAAACTTCAACATCTCCATTTTGCGAGATGATATCATTCTTGCAGCTTTCAACTTCCTTCTCATTTTTTAATAGAAGATCAACCATGGTTTCCATATTCATAGTGAGTGCCTTAGTTGCCCTTTGGCCTTAAGTATATTGAGCATTCATATCCCTCCTAATATTTTCAATTTCTTGTTGACTGGCGGTCAGATAATCATTAATCTTGCTCATCATGATGCTCTAAGCCCGAAAAACTTCCCTTGCTTCAAATCATTGCCAGTATCATTTAACCTTGGTTTCACCTTAACTGAAGTGTTGTAAGAGCTGATTTGCTCCATCACACGGATAACTTTCGAGTTCCTTTGGGCCTTTGGGGAGGAGCCTTATTGATTGGGACCACCGTAATTAACCCACCAGATGACTCCCCTATCTCCATTCTCCTTTACATAGCATTCCCATGAGGTTTGTTGTCATTAAAAGACATTTCTGTACAGGCTGCTCGGTCATTAATATTAATATAGTATTGTCTCTTGACCACAATGTGCTCCACCCCGTCAATCCTCCTCTTGTCATAAGCTTTTGGGTTCAAAAATCCATGCCTGAAAGTTGGGCCTAGTTCACTTTCACCATATCCGTTCTCCTATATCTTCTTGTTGTGGATGTTGGAGGCCTCCACCAAATTATTCCTTTGAGGTTCTTTGCCGATTTTCATAATGAACAAGGAATGAACTCCTATCATCCTCGTGATCAGGTTCAGGTCTCTCTCCCTCTGACTTATTAAGAACCATATCAGAATTCTCATTCTGATTCCTGGGTTAGAGAGTCTCAACATCCTCCTTTTCCCTACTGATACCATCGTACTGCTCATGCAAACACTCTCTCATCATAGCTGCCTTGACAGAAATGGGCCTAGTAGGCCAGAGCAGAATGTCCACCTCTGTTTTAACATGACGCCCCCCTTCTTGAGTGCCATCTGAGTATTGGGTTCCATGTTAGACATGGAGCCTTGCCTGTTGTCATGCATTTTGTTATGAATCCTTCTACGGTGCCTTGGAGGACTTCCTTTGCTTCGTCTATGGGGTCTTTTTGGCATTCACTCTTCGTTGGAACCTGCTAAGACTAATGCAGAGAGATACAAACTACATAAAGCATTTGAACTCTCATGCTGGAACTTGGGATAAAGCATTGTGCAACTAGAAATTCATACAAAACAATGCAAGGAAGAAGATTGTTTGCGGAGCTTATAAAAAGGAAAAATGAATGCAAATACAATTTTTTTCACTCCATGTCTCCAAGGAATCGAAAATGGAAACTAATTTTAGTGCAAAGAAGGAAACAACACAAAGGCATGCTATTTGAGCTGGAGAAGAAGAATAGAAAGTCTCAACAACCACACCTTGCAAAGATACAAAAAAATGCAAGATTCGAAAACCAGATGATGTTAGGAGCAAAAAACCAATTTAAAAACTGCCAAACCCCTTTGACCCACAAAAGGCATCACCCTAATCCACACGCAAGTTGAAAAGGCAGCAAGTCCCCAACCACTTCTGTCCACTCCAACTAGGAGAGAAGCTTGGGTGTTAGAAAGGGTACTCTTGAGTCCCTCACATGCACACATAAAACAACTAAAGCAACCACATGGGTCTATATGCCAATTGTAAACAAGAGAGCAAAAAGGAAAAGGCTGGAGGAAAGCAAGGCCTCTAGGAGATATCCACGTGCCACTCTTGCCACTCTCTTCTCCAAGTGCCAAAGTAAATGGACAAAGGCCACCATTAAAAAGGGTAGGCAAGAAACCCACAAGAGTAGAGAGGGGAAACACAGGCCCTAGGCCATGGATTACCAACATGCGGAACTGGAAGAAACACCGAAAACCATAACATTTTGAGGGGAGTGAAAGATCCTTAAGACGAACCCACTCTAGCAAAGGCTAAAAAGTTTACCGATAGAGAGGGAAAAGATACCTGAGACCAAGCCACACAACACCACCCATGTAGGCCAGACCTAGAGACCGGAGACCAAACACAACCACCATTAAAACAGAATTACTGAAGGCTGACTTCCCCACTCAATGCTACTTCTATTCCTTCTATCCTTCCCTCTGTTCTCCAGATACCATGATTGACAAGCCAATCCACTGCTTTGTTACTTTCTCTAGAAAAATGCTTATAATTCACATTGTGCAACAACTTCTCCATCTCTTTAACATCATTGATGAGACTTTGAAGGTGCCAATTTGTCATTTTGTGTGTCACCTTCCACTTCGACAGTGTGAGCTCCATTATTGGTCACCAACTCCAACCCCAAGGACACTTCTGCAATATTGTTCGAGTTCTGCCCATAGTAGGTGGCTCCAAAGACTAACATATTGCCTTTGTGGTCCCTAATGATACAACCATTGCCTAAGTCCCCTATATTTCTTTTCAAAGCTCCATCAAAATTTAGCTTGTGCCAGCCCATAGGGGGTCTTTCCCGCTAATTGTCTCCTCTTGTCCTATTATTGTTCGGTAGCATATTAAAAGCAACCCTAATCTCTAGCCAATTATGCATAATACCCTGTTCATTGCACTCGTTCTTTTTCACACACTTTGAAATAGTCTCATTAATATTTTCTGACCAGTTCTGCTTGACATTTCTTATAACATCATTGAAAATTCTAGAGTTTCTTTGAATCCAGATGCAACAACAAATCATCGTTGGGGCCATCCTCCATATTTCCTCTATAATGTTTAGAGCCACCCGACTACCCTAAGAAGACACTTTCAAATCCAGGTTTTTGAGCTTCTACCCAAGGGGTATTGAATTTGGACAAGAATAACTTCCGTACTAATCAAGAAAACAGACACTGCAGGAGGACATTATTGAACTTTTTTTCCTCTCTTTCACACAAAGGACACTTATTGGGACCAGAAAAGCCTCCTCTTGAGATATTCTCCTATAGAATCATCCCACGCATAGCCTGCCACAAAAACACCTTTGCCTTGGCCAAGCTTTGGATTTCCAAATCTTCTGCCAATCCATGTTGGGATGGGAATCGGGGCGTTTCTTAACCAAATTTTCATATTCATTTTCTATTGTAAACTTGCCAGCTCCTTTGTGGGCCTACCCCATGAAGTCCTCTTCATCATTCTTTGAGGCCCTAAAACTTGAGAAAACATTATTCATTCTAACTTTGATTTCTTCTTCGTTGTCTTGGAATTCTCTGAAATATCTCCAGGTTCTAGTGTTGACCCCTTTGTTATAACTCTTTCCCCAGTAGTCCTTGACCTTGTTCCCTATTTTTGAACAACTTGGCTCTTTAGGAGACTCA
Organism: Torreya grandis; assembly: GCA_037957365.1. NCBI lineage: Eukaryota > Viridiplantae > Streptophyta > Pinopsida > Cupressales > Taxaceae > Torreya > Torreya grandis. The sequence goes on from JARHVA010004156.1 coordinate 985,154, forward strand.
ACAATGGGCCTTGACCTAAATGTTTACCTTTGATCCAAGCATCATTATGAAACTCCACCCTTGAACCCCTTTGCACTTTCCAGGAGGACTAAAGAATAAGATCTCTGACCTCTATGACTCCATTCCAAATGGCTGATCCTCTGGAGAGGTTGTCTGCAGTGAAAATTCTTTCAAGCTCCTCATTGTCTAAATATTTGTCTCTGACCACCTTGCTTCAGCCTTTGAAATGATCGTTATACATCCTCCATAATAATTTGTCACTAAAAGCTTTTTTAGCTAGGACCAGATCCTGGATATTTGCCCCTCCAAATCTTCAATGAGCCCACACTTTATCCCAAGAAACCAGAGGGTACTTAACATTTTTTGGAGGAGCCTTGGTTGAGGAGCATCCCTAGTCCACAAACAATCCTTCACACCCAAAAAAAAAGAAAAAAAGAAAAAAAAGTAGTCATGTGTTTCCTTCTATATAGGACAAAGGACGACATAAGACATTGGAAGGCCAACAATCATGTTCTTGGGAGTTACACCTTGGGTTCCCGGATGGAGCAGTTGAAGAGTCTTCAAAAGAAGCCTTGAAGCCCCAAGTTTGGGTCTTTCTTACGGTGGGAAAAAAAGGTCTCCTACCGGAAGGCAGAGCAGTAGTAGCAGACTTGGTTCATGAAAACATTTAGAAGACAAGTTCTTGAGTTGGTTGTGAGCCGTAGGGGTTAAGGGTAATTCTCCTATGTATTCTGCACATTGAAAAAAATAAAATCACTTTTGTTTGGGCATGTAATTTCTTGTTTTGGTGATTGCAGATTTAAGGTATTATTTTATGTATTTCATGCTTCCATTGATGGCTGTGTGCTTTGACCTAATGGTGCCTATACTGATTTTCATTAGCCTCGATAAGTACCTGCTTGAGCCTTAGGGGCTGAGCGTAATTCTCCCATCTATTCTACTCATTGAAATCAATAAAATTTCTCTTGTTTGGGTGTGTAATTTTTTGTTTTTATGACTGCACATGTAAGGTACTATTTTCTGCATTTCAAGCTTCCATTAATGGTTTTGTGCTTTGCCCCTAGCGGTACCTATATTGGTTTTCAATTTAGTTCCTATAGTACTTGCACCATTTTTTGGTATCTGAGCTGGATTTTGGAGGTTTTTCAGGTTGGCATAAGGAAAATTATAGAGAAGTTTCAGGTAGCAGAAATTTCAGCAAGTTGCAGAAAATTTCAGAACTCCAAAAAGTTGCAGAAATTGCAGGGAAGGAGTGTGCACAATTTTGTGAAGGAAGTTGCACTGAAAACTGTCGCAGTATGAAGACCGCAGCAATGAAAAATGGTTCAAAGAGGTGGTAATATATGTGTAACATATAGGAAGATGGGAAAGAGGGGGTCACGTATTTTGAGTACCTTGTAGAGATGGTGAGTAGTAGGACCATGCAAGAAAGTCTGAATGTCATGCAAACAAATAGGAAAAGAGGAGTTGGTGCAGAAATTGATGAGAAAAGTGATGACAAGGATTTCTTCATTGGAGAAGAACAACCAGGATTAGATGACCAGTTGGTCAGGGGATTGGAGGTCTGCCTGGGATGGATACACCTACATATTCTAGAAGCTTGAATCCGGAAGAGTTGATGGATTGGATAGCTGAATTAGAGGAATACTTCAAATTTGAAAGGATGGAAGACCCTCAAAGAGTGAGGTTTCCAAGCACCAAGTTGAAAGGATACACAACCTTATGGTGGAAAGAGGTACAAAAGGACCACGTTACATCAAGGCAAAGAAAGAATCAAAACATGGCAGAGAATGGTTTTGAAGTTGAAAGGTAATTTTTTGCCTTCCGATTACTCTATGAATTTGTTGAAAAGTTTGCAAAACTCGAGGCAGAGGGAGACGAGTGTGAAGGATTACATTGAGGAGTATTATCAGGCCAAAGAGAGCATGGCAAAAAGAAGTTATCTAGATATGTGAATGGGCTTTGGCTGTCCATTCAAGATGAGTTGAAGATGTTGAGGTTGCATTCCACTGAAGAGGCATATCAACTTGCCTTAAGAGCGGAGGAGAAGTTAAGACAAAAATTAAACGAGAGGAAGAGGAACATGAGGAAGAGGAAAACAAGCAAGCGGAAGAGGACAATCTGGTCCAAAGCAGGAAGAAGAGGCTGACATAAAAAAATTACAGCAAGGACATATGGTGGGGGCGCATACTCATTTTAGATGTGGAGAATTTTTCCAAATTTATGAAAAAGCTCCAAGGGTAGGTCAAGTAAAAATTGCAGCAATATAATTTCAGATATAAGGTGAGGAAGAAGTATAGAGTGAAATCATTTGTTATTGGAGGTCATGTCATGGTGCACTTGAGGAAGGACAGATTTCCTACAAGCATCTACAAAAAATTGAAGTACAAGAAGATTGGACTTGAAGGATTGCACAAAAAATTTCAGACAATGCCTACAAAGTTGAATTGCAGGTAGTTTTGGATATCTGGCCCATTTTCAATGTAAATGATGTCTATGAGTAACATGAGGGTATAACTGAAGAAGATGAAGGAAAGGTTGCTGATTGCAAACAACAGATTACAAAAAAGGAGCTGGGAGAAGTGGAAGAAAACCTTGAGGAAAGGTATTGTCCAAGAATGAGAAAAACATGGTGCAAGGAGTACCTGCTGAAGTGGAGAAATAAAGGAACAGGGGAGCCAACTTGGGTTTTTGAATTTGAACTAGGCCAAATTGGTTGGCCATCTCAAACTTCAGTTCCAAACTCAACTTTAGGTACTTGCACCAGGCCTTGCTAGGAAAAACTCCCTCATTGCTTGGTGAGGAGCTTTGAAAAGCAAAACAAGTAGGCGGGGATAGCTTGCAAAACTATTTAAATCATGGTCACTTAGTCAGCAGATGAAATCCATTTCCCTTTCCAGTAAGAAATCTTAAATTTGGCTTTTTCCACAATGTGATTCCACATTTGAATTCTATCCCACCCTTTGAATATGTTCCCAAAATCCGTCACTTGTTTTTGGGGACAACATATTGACTATTTTGGTCCGGAAGGCCAAAATGATCTCTTCCCTTCTCAAAAATGTTCTGAGTATTCAAATTCTTCAATTATTCAAGTCTTCTCAGCTAAAGAACTCGCAGGTTCAACATGCAGGCTTTTTCAAAAAGAAGTTCCAACACTTAGGCAATTTCAAGGCTAGTTCAACGCCGAGGTCCAATCAAAGGTCCATCGGTAGGGTTCAAACAAGTGGAATGAACCATTGAACCTTGAACTTTCACAAGTTCAAAGTTCAAAGTGGTTCAAAGGTTCATAAGGAGTTAAGCGCTTCAAAGGATCTAGAAAGTTTGAAGACTTCGGCAAGTTCAAAGGTTCAAAGACTTCAACGGACTTAAAGAAAAAAAGGCTTCAAAGAATGAAGGTTGAATTGTTGAACCGTTGAACCTTGAACCAAAATGGTTCAACAAGTTCAAAGGTTCAACGAATTCAATAAGTTCAAAAGACTTAGAGAATAAAATGATTCCAAGAAAGAGGATGAACTGTTGAACCGTTGAACTTTGAATTGATATGGTTCAAAGGTTCAAAGAAGTCCAAAGATGATTCAACCGAAGAAGGAAAAGAAAGCGAACGCGGCCCTTCACAAGAGATTGAACCGAAGAGCCGATTGAACCGCCGAACATTGAACCACTTTGAACCATTGAACCGATGCACTCCAAGGTTCAAAGTTCATAATGGTTCAAGCGACTAAGTGATCAGTGACGTCCCTGCAGATGCCAAATATAGGGTAATGAAATATTCGTTGATTTTCAAAGATGCACACCTGAGAACAAACTCAACGACCGGCCAAAGGAGTCGAAAAAGCTAGCTGAAAGCGAGAAGATAGCCCTGAGAGCTCAGATCGCCAAGGAAGGACAAGACGTGGCATGGAAAAAGAGAACAACTACAGGAAATCCAAAAATATCTGTAGGAGAGTTATTTTCAGTAGGTGAAACAATCCACCAGGTGGACATCAGAGAGCTCGAGCATTCAATGATGCGCCCTATTTTTCTGCATTCAGTGAAGGCGAATGGACAGCGGTGTAAGCATCATAAAGAAAACCAGGCAACCCATGCTTATGAAAGGACGTTTGATATGATTTAGAATGCCAAAGTTAAGGCCGATGGCCTGTTCTAGCATGGCTCTTTCACGAAAATACATTCAAGGCATTGAATGCAGCATGGGCCATTTCCATGAAACAAAGCACCCAAGTCTTTCTTGGAGCGCTATATATTGTAATCTCTCTTCTTGTTTTAAGGAGATCTCTCTATTATCAGAAGCGAAACTCTACCCAAATTGAAAGGCATACCTGAGACTTTGAGCTCAGACTGTTAATCATATTTTGTTATTTGAATGAGAAAACAAGTGACCTTTTAGACTTTGTGCTGGAATAGCTTGTGTTATTTAGGAAATTGTTCTTATATTTGTTTCCTAAAAGCATTTTTATCCATCTAATTTAATAAGCAGAACTAGTGGAAGTAATCAAGAAGGTGTCCTGAAGCCGACTGTGGAGAGACTTTGTACTGCCACAATTGTCTTTAGTGTGTTGTTTTTTGTATGTGTAAAGGATCTTAGGACGACTTTGTGCCCCCATTGTCCTTCGTATATTTCACTCTTTGGCAGTTGAGGTGGAGACTTTGTGCTACACTTAATCCTGCTGTGTGACTGCGTCCAGTTACTTTTACTACCCAGGAAAGAATCTCGCTGTTGACTGAGTATTACTTCTGAAAGAAGAGAAGTACCTCTAGCAATCACCTAGGAATTCTCCTATGTCTGTGAACATCATCTATGAAAAAAGAGAGATGGATGGTTTTATCCTACCCTGAGTGTTATTTTTAGCTTATATTTATAGTATATTAATATATCATAGTTATAGGGAACCTCCCCTTGATGAGAGGAGAGATTTGTCTCCTTTTGATGTGGTCGACCTACACATTTGGCCCATAAATCTCCCTATGTTGTGGTTGAAACACCTATTTTGCCCTTAGTTGGTGACAAAATATTCATCCAACAGTTTTTGGCGACTCCGTTAGGATCGAACAAGCTATTCCAGTTCTTTTCCATCTCCATATCCTTATCCATTTTCATTATATACTCTGATCTGCGAAACCAGAGATTCTGGGGATCGAACGTTTCATTGCTATTGTCTACTCTGTCAGCTCCACGCCAACAATTTTTGGCGACTTCGCTGGGGAAGAACGAGTAGTTTGGAGCCTCAAGCTCCAAGTTGAAGCAGAGCCAGTTCTTTTCCATTTTTATTCTACAATTTGGCAGCGCCACGCTATACAAGAAGCCAGAAAGTTCAAGGTGTTGTTGACCTTGTTTTTGAGTTGGTGCAGCAAAGCAATTTTGATTTGTTTCCTCCACAACCTCACCTTCAACGAACTAAGAGTCTTCCTCCTAACACTAGGTCACCAATACAAGACAGAGCTTCTTTTTCCTCTACTAGTAGAGCTTTGCCCATACATACCCCACCAAGATTTGTTATCCCCCCTTTCCATAGTCATACAATGGCAGCTCAAGGCCCCTGGGGTAACTTTTTTGACCCACTCAATTTAACTCCACCTCTACATGAGCTACCACGCAGTTCAAGAAAGAATTTTTTAAAATTCTTTGGTGATGGGAGAGTTCATCTTGATGAACATATTGCAGCCTTCAGCATAGCCTGTGGTGTGATACGTGTGGAGTATGAAGACGTAGCAGTCAGGTTGTTCATAGAGACATTACAAAGTGCTGTTGTAGACTAGTTTTATCATCTACAGGGTCAGTCAGTGACTGACTGGAACACTCTCAAAGCCAAATTTTAAGCCAGGTTCAAGCCTGCAGAAGATGTGCATGCCCTGCTAGCTCAGCTCACACAAATGAAGGAGCCTCATGAACCAATGAGAGATTTCATAGCCAAGTTCGACAAGCTTAGGAACATGATTCCTACAATTGCTCAGCTAACAACTGAGAATCTCAAATGCTTCTTCATCAACTCTCAGCTGCCTGAAGTGAGTTTATTGCTGAGACGTGCTGGCCACATAGACCTTGCTGCAGTGCAGGATTTGGCTACTGAGGTGGAAGATGATCTCATCCTGGCGGAGAAGATAAGGAGAGATCCTAACAGAGGTAAATCTTCTTCATCCTCTAAATATCCATCTACAGGCACCACTGATCCAATGGTGCAAAAGTTGGCAAATGAGTTGCTAGCTCTCAAAAAGCACATGGCGCAAGGGATGTTTGCTCCTCCTTCGTACTGAGATATACCAAAGAGGATATTCCTCAATCAGTCATACCAAGGCAACGCTGCTAGGAATCAAGGGCACCCAAATCGTCTTCCTCCCCCTCAGGGAAAAATTGCTATTGAAGCAGCTCCAGCCAACTCAGCAGTTGGATACGTTGAAACAGAATCAAATTTTTCTTTCCAATCTGAGTTGAACCAAGAAGATGGCGCTGATCTATTTTTGGAAGACCAAGATGAATCAACTAGCGACTCCAACATTGGTTTCCTGAATTACTAGGATGAACCCAGAAGTAAAGGTGAAGCGTTTGATGGATCATATGTTGTATTCACCCGGTCCTAGAACCAGTCAGCCCAACAAGCTGATAAGGAAAAAATAGAGGAGTGATTTGAACCAACAATTTCAATTGCTAAGCGGGGAACCACTCTGCTTTTTCAATCAAAGGCCCTGGTGATCGCTAAAAAGGTAAGTACATCAAGTTTTCCTTCACCTCCTGCTTCAAATTCTCAGACCAGTACCATACCCTCAAAAAATTAGAAGGATGAACTTCCTTCCTCTGTTCCTAGTTAATTTTAGTCATTTGACATAATCGACCATACTAAGAAGACCAAAATTCAAATCACTGAGTTTGAATATTTGCAATCCAACCCTGAGCAGTTGGATAGGTTAGTTCAATGTGTGAAGAATCAAATTGTCCCTGTAGGACAAGATGTTAGAAAGGTAACTCATGATCTCCCAAAGAATATGTCCACCCCAAACAATCTTGTCATTACTCCTCCTACTGCCCTTGGGAAAATAGAGCCTTTCAATGTTTTCCTGTTGATAAATAGTCACAAGCTAAACAACTGCGTCATAGACTCAGGCGCATCTGACAATGTCATGCCCGCCAAGGTGGCAAATTCTCTCGGCCTTACATTGACTAAAACTTTTGGGAGATGTTTCTCCATGGAAAACAAACAAGTGCCACTTCTAAGACAGATCAAAGATGCCCAGTTTGCATTCACGGTCTTCCCAAAAAAAAAGAATTAAAATGACAGTCCTGGTGGTCGACGTTCCAGCCTTCTATAGCATTCTGCTTGGACAATTTCTGCAAGGATGTTGGTGGAGAATTGAGCATGGACCTATCTAAGGCAAGGATCTCTGTGAAGGGCATCATGCAGAGGCTGCTTCCTGAGAAGGAGGCAAAATATATTGTCACCCAAACGTCGGCCCCTGAAGCTCAAATTCTGTTTGAGTCTTCAGGAATGGGTAACTTTTTTATGTCTACAGAGGATCTCCCTATTTCATCTGATGAAATTCCTATAGGTGACAATCCAAAAAGTTCAAATAGGACAATAGGAGAATTGGTAGAGCAAAGTTCAGAAGCAAAAGAATCCTCCCTCCCTGACCAGGAGGAATATGAAAAAAGATCAGTTTCTGATAATGTCTGGATTCTAGAATTTGATGGCAGCTATTTTTTTACTGGTGCTGGAGCCGGGATTGTTCTAATATCCCCTCAAGGAGATATTTTTTCTTCTTCATGCAAGTTGCAGTTCAGCAACACCAACAACACTGCCGAGTACGAATCTTTGTTACTCAGGTTGAATGCTGCTTAAGACAAAGGTGTCAAACTCCTTCATGCCAAAGGAGATGCTGAACTGATGGTTTGTCAGATGAGGAACCTGTGTCAAATCAAGAACAAAAGATTGCGCCATTATTGCAATCTGGTATGGGACTGTATTGAAAGTTTTGATGCTTTTAATATATCTGCAGTGCCCAGAGAGCTTCATAGTCATGCAGATTCATTGGCTGTCTCTACGACCCTCTTGGTTCCTCACAAAGACTTTGAAGAGCAGAAATACACTATCGAGTTGGTCTTTTGACCAAGTGTGCCTGACAATACCAATCATTGGCAGGTGTTTGATGCTGACAATCAAATCATGTGTTGAATTGAACCAGAAGAATGAATTATGGTAATGGGCCATATTGCTGCACGTCAAAATCAAGTAAAGAAACTCTTCTGCAAGAGAACAAGGATTCATGATTTTCAGACTAGAAATTGAGTCTTGCTGTGGGGCAAGAGGAGAGAACCAAAAGGAATGCACATAAAAGTTGATTCTTGGTGGAGAGGTCCATTCGCCAATCATCGCTTCTGAGGAGAAAATGGTTTTTTGCTGATATATCAAGACAGAACGCCATTTTCACTGCCTCACAGTGGACAGCATCTGAAGCACTTCAATCTTTGATGTATCAGATGACATCAGTTGTACATATTTGTATAGTCTTTAGTTTAGTTTTGTTTTTGCGCCTTTCTTTTTGGGTAGCATGACTCCGTAGCCCAATGGCATACATGAAGGCACTGAGATTCTGGATTCTACTTAAATTATTTTTGCAATCGATGGAAGTTCCCCAATTAGAGCCAGTTGTTCCCAAAATCCGTCACTTGTTTTTGGGGACAACATATCAACTATTTTGGTTTTGAAGGCCAAAATGATCTCTTCCCTTCTCAAAAATGTTCTGAGTATTCAAATTCTTCAATTATTCAAGTCTTCTCAGCTAAAGAACTTGTAGGTTCAACATGCAAGCTTTCTCAGAAAGAAGTTCCAACACTTAGGCAATTTCAAGGCTGGCTCAACGTCGAGGTTCAATCAAAGGTCCATTGGTAGAGTTCAAACAAGTGGAATGAACCATTGAACCTTGAACTTTCACAAGTTCAAAGTGGTTCAAAGGTTCAAAAGGAGTTAAGTGCTTCAGAGGATCTAGAAAGTTTGAAGACTTCAGCAAGTTCAAAGGTTCAAAGACTTCAGCGGACTTAAAGAAAAGAAGGCTTCGAAGAATGAAGGTTGAACTGTTGAACCGTTGAACCTTGAACCAAAATGGTTCAACGAGTTCAAAGGTTCAACGAGTTCAATAAGTTCAAAAGACTTAGAGAATAAAAAGATTCAAAGAAAGAGGATGAACTGTTGAACCGTTGAACTTTGAACCGATATGGTTCAAAGGTTCAAAGAAGTCCAAAGATGGTTCAACCGAAGAAGGAAAAGAAAGCGAACGTGGCCCTTCACAAGAGATTGAAGCGAAGAGCCGATTGAACTGCCGACCATTGAACCACTTTGAACCATTGAACCAATGCACTCCAAGGTTCAAGGTTCATAATGGTTCAAGCGACTAAGTGATCAGTGACATCCCTGCGGATGTCAAATATAGGGTAATGAAATATCCATTGATTTTCAAAGATGCACACTGGAGAACAAACTCAGCGACCAGCCAAAGAAGGAGCCAAAAAAGCCAGCTGAAAGCGAGAAGATAGCCCTAAGAGCTCAGATCGCCAAGGAAGGACAAGACGTGGCATGGAAAAAGAGAACAACTACAAGAAATCCAAAAATATCTGCAGGAGTTATTTCCAGTAGGTGAAACAGTCCACCAGGTGGACATCAGAGAGCGCGAGCATTCAATGACGCGCCCTATTTTTCTGCATTAAGTGAAGGCGAATGGAAAGTAGTGTAAGCATCATAAATAAAATCAGGCAACCCATGCTTGTGAAAGGATGTTTGATATGATTTAGAATGCCAAAGTTAAGGCCGATGACCTGTTCCAACATGACTCTTTCATGGAAATACATTCAAGGCATTGAATGCAGCATGGGCCATTTCCATGAAACAAAGCGCCCAAGTCTTTCTTGGAGCGTTATATATTGTAATCTCTCTTATTGTTTTAAGGATATCTCTCTGTTATCAAAAGCGAAACTCTGCCCAAATTGAAAGGCATTCCTGAGACTTTGAGCTTAGACTGTTAATCATATTTCATTATTTAAATGAGAAAACAAGTGACCTTTCAGACTTTATGCTGGAATAGCTTGTGTTATTTAGAAAATTGTTCTTATGTCTGTTTCCTAGAAGCATTCTTGTCCATTTAATTTAACATGTAGAACTAGTGGAAGTAATCAGGAAGGTGCCCTGAAGCCGACTGTGGAGAGACTTTGTGCTGCCACAATGGTCTTTAGTGTGTTGTTTTCTGTCTCTGTGTAAAGGAACTTGGGACGTCTTTGTGCCCCCATTGTCCTTCGTATATTTCACTCTTTGGCAGTTGAGGTGGAGACTTTGTGCTACACTTCATCCTGCTGTGTTACTACATCTAGTTACTTTTACTACCCAGGAAGGAATCTGGCTGTTGACTGAGTATTACTTCTGAAAGAAGAGAAGTACCTCCAACAATCACCCAAGAATTGTCCTATGTCTGTGAATATCATCTCTAAAAAAAGAGAGATGGATGGTGTTACCCTACTTTGAGTGTTATTTTCAGCTTATATTTATAGTATATTAATATATCATAGTTATAGGGAACCTCCCTTTGATGAGAGGAGAGATTTGTCCTCTTTTGATGTGGTCGACCTGCACATTTGGCCGATAAATCACCCTATGTTGTGGTTGAAACACCTATTTTACCCTTAGTTAGCTGGTGACAAAATATTCACCCAACAGAATAAAGGAAGGTCAAGATACATATCTAGGAGTTTGGACTTTTCAAAATCCATCTGCCTACTTAGAAAAACGCGTTCTCTTTGGTTGTAATTGAGAAAAAAGATTTTAGACTTAAATTTAGTGACTTTTTCTCGTGAATTACCAAGAAGTTTTTTCATAGACCCTTAGCCCATTTCTAATCTCCTAGACTTCTAGGAGCAAAGGCGCTGGAAAGAGAAGGTTATCGTCCACAAATTGTTGGTGGAAGCCTTTAAGCCTCGAAGCTGGATCTAGCTCTTCGGTTTTTAAAGAAGCAACCCAAACACTGCCATGATGCTAAACAAATAAGGAAAGTTCCCATGACTGAGTCCTTTGGTGTTCCCAAAGAAGGCTTCTGGAGAGCCATTGACCAATATTGAAGAACTAGGGTAATTTAACATCCTCTGACCCAATCTCCCCAATTTTCATCAAAGTCAAATCTCCCAAGAATCTGGGCCAGAAACTCCCAATCGACCTGATCATAAGCTTTGGCTATATCAATTTTTATCAGCATACCTTTCTGTCTGTTGGAATGTAGAGAAATAATTACTTCTTGCGCCATCATTATGCCATCTAAAATTTGCCTCCTCCGTTCGACAAAAGTTCCTGCTCTTCCAAGATGATGAGCAGCTGGACCTCCTTGGATCTGTTGCAATGACTTTAGAGATAATATTATCAAAAATGTTGCATAGAGAAATGGGTCTGAAATCTTCCAATGGCCACATCTCTTTCTTCTTGGGAATAAGAGTTAAAAAAGCCAGAGTTCATTCTTTTTAGAACAATTGTAGACACCCTAGATTCCTCCCCCACTCCCCAACAAATTCTCTCCTAACAGGTCCCAAAAATGTTGAAAGAACAAATGCCAAAAGCCATCAGGCCCTGGGGCCCTGTCATCTACCATAGCAAAGAGCATTGTCTTGACCTCTTTGAGTGACATTTCTTTGATGAGATCAACATTTTGTGCATTAGAGATGACCTTAGAAAATTTAGCCAACAAATTAGCCTACGCTTCCCCTCTCTCTGTGTCTCATATGAGGATGTTCTCAAAGGAAGAGGTGGGAGAACGAGCGATCTCCAGTAGGTAGACAAAGGGACATGCATTTGAATTTTCCAGTTTGCATATAAAGATAGCTTGCGGCATATGGAAGACTTTTGTGCTGCTCCCTCCCTCCTTGATCCATCTATATAAAGGTTTTTGCCTCCAAAACATTTCCCATTCCTTATAGATATCATCCAGAAGAATTGCCACCTCATGTTCTTCCTCCACGAGGTCGTCTGAAATACCTTGAGAAATCTAGATTGGACCACTCTCATTCTGATTTCCAGTCTTTCCTTTTGCTTGAAAATGTTTTTGAAAACTACTCTGTTGCAGATTTTAAACTTGGCTTTGAGGTCCTTTAGTTTTGGGCAAAGAGAAACATTTTGGACACATATGTAGCGTTTGTGAGGTTCCACGCTTCTTTGATAATACCCTCAAACTTTGGATGTTCCAGCCTTAATTTTTGAAATTTAATAGGGCTTCTCTTAGGTTGCAGATTCTTGTTGTCCCAAAGAGATTCTTTGAGATTTTAAGCCTAAAAAAGGTTGGTTCACTTGGAACAACATGAGTAAAGGGAAGGAATTCATTACCGAAAGACTTGACAAGGTCCTAGATTCCAGTTGTTGGTGGGACCTCGATATGGCTACGAAGTCTGAAGTCCTAATGGAAAGTGGATTGGACCACTGGCCTAAGCTCTTTGGGGCAACAAGAATCTGCAACCTCACAAGAATAGGTTTTTGGTTGAGATCCAAACTTGTGCGAGTGGGTACTTCATAGCAGTCTCTTTAAGTGTCTTCTCTTAGAGGGGCATTAAGCCCCCTAATATTCCATGCGATGACCATCATTGTACTGATTTTTCCTCTTTGTTCTCGCCAAGATGTCTTCAAGCTGCAGTTGGATACCTGAGATCAGATCCACCATGATTTCTTTTTGGATCTTTTCAATTGTTCTGAGTTTCCTCTCTTCCTTGATCCTTTATTCTCTTTTTTCACCTATTCTGTTTGTCCAGAAATAAAACTTGATTCTTCCACAGCCTCTGTGTAGTCGTCATCCCCCCAAAATTGCTCTCATCGACCTCTTGAGACTCCACTTCCCTAGTAGACAAGTATTCCTCCTCATTCATTCGATCAGTGTCATTTCTTGCATGATCATTTACAGATTCATCAATAAGCTGCTCCATGTCTTGTTTGAAGTTTGAACTAGTGTTGTAGGGAGATGCATCTCCCACCACCTGGGATGCGTCTCCGGTGCGGTAGATGGGTACAAAGGCATCCCACATAATCGAAGACGTCTACTAGAAAACTTAAATGTCTTCTTTGCATTTCCTTTCAAAAATTGTGCTGCATCCCTGTGGAAACTATAAACACATTTTTTAGTTGCATTGCCATTGTCGGATTTGCAGTGATATTGGTTGGATTTACAGTGGTTTTCATTTAGGGTTTAAAATTCTGATTCTTTAAGCATTATATAGTGTATTTATAATTATATGGTATATATATAATCTATAAATTATAATTTAAATAAAATAAAAAATTAAAAACTTAAACTAAAATTAATATTATGTAGAATAAAAAATAAAAAATTGAAGACTTAAACAAAAGTTAAACTTCAGATTTAAAGGTTAACAATTAAATAGACAGCAATGCCATAACTTATAAATTATAATTCGAATAAAATAAAAAATTAAAAACCTAAACTAAAAGTAATATTCTGTAGAATAAAAAATAAAATAAAATTGAAGACTTAAACAGAAGTAAACTTCAGATTTAAAGGTTAAAAATTAAATAGACGGCAATTTAATTTAATTTTTAACCTTTAAATCTGAAGTTTATCTTCTATTTAAGTTTTCAATTTTTTAACTTTTTATTCTACATAACATTAATTTAGTTTGGGTTTCTAATTTTTAATTTTATTTAAAATATAATTTATAAATATACTATATTATTATATAGTATTAAAATTTAAAAGTTAAAATTTATTTTTTAATAAATTAATTATTAAAGTTTATCAGCTATTATTATTTATAAAAATATATATATTAAATATTAATATTTATCTATATTGCCATCTCCCTGTACCTGTCTCCTATTTTTTTGAAAAAGGATGTACTAGCACTGTACCCCATACCTACCTCCTGACATCTATGGTTTGAAGCCATATTCTGCCATTATTAGATCATTTTCATCTTGATTCCTCTCTCCCCTTGAGTTTCTGGGACCATTTCTCCTTCCATGCCTTGAGAGGTCTCCCCTTTTCTCACAGAGTTTTTCTCCTCATCTCCTTTTTATGTTCCCCTTTATTTCTTCTTCCATGCCTTGGATTAGAAACCCCCACCTCTTTTGCTCATTGCAAAAACTCTTAGATCTAAGTTTCTCTAGCCGCAGAAAACAAATGGGCAAGGATTCATAGAAATGGCTTATTCTTAGAAATCCTCTACGTTGTTTGGATACGGGTACGATTCGGGTACGCGTGTACGTTATTTTTCAAAAACCTTGATTTGGATACGCCGTGGGTACGTCTCTCTCTCTCTCTCTATATATATATATATATATATAAATGCATATTACTCAATTTTTTTGTAAAACACTTGAAAATAGTAAATACATAGTGTTTGTTTATTTATTGCTTCAAATTTCAAAATGTTCAAAGTATACATTGCAAAGACATTCAAATTTTTAAAATGCAAATGTAGAATAAATCATAGATTCATAATTCATCTAGATTGTCCTCATATTCATAATTAATAATTATGAATGTTACTCCCACTAGCTCCACTTGGACAACTCCCACTAGCTCCACTCTCCACCCCTGGTGTTGAATTCTCTTCATTGTCATCAACATCATCCACACCAAGTAATGAAACTTGGGCAAATGTAGATGTGGAGGCATCCAAGTCTATATTCTCTGGAAGGATATCCCAAAGTTTGTTAGGCCCTCGCATATAGTTCTCAGACTTGTGTGAAAGGAGGCGCAAATTGGAATGTACAAATACCAAATCCTCAGCTTTCTTGGAGGCCAATTTGTTTCTTTTAGCAGAATGGATAAATCCATATGTACTCCAATTCCGCTTTGCTGAAGAATTACTAGCCACCTATCACAAAAAAAGGTTGTTAATTGTTAGAATTTTTGAATTTAAAATTTGTAACAATGTAAAAAAAAATATATCAATAACTTAATTTTTTTTTATTTAATTCAAATTGAATACCTATGACAGAATCTTGATTGCAATAGGTCGTAGGTACTTGGCATCATGGCCATGTACATACCACCACTTGATTGGAGACAAACTAGATTTGTCAAAAAGAGCCTCAATTTCTTCCATGCTGCCCTCTGAAGCTACAAACATGGCCATTTGCGGACCGCACTAGCTACAGATGGATCAGGAAAAAGCCTTCTAAATGCTTGCCTAGTTCCATTTGCAACCTCTACATCATCATATGGTGGTTGCCTATTGGGTAGCCGAAGTATTTCATTGCTATAATACTTCGGATTGAGAGCATAAGCAAGAAGATGTAGTGGGGTGGTCATTTTATTCCACCTCTTCATGACCAACGTCTTGATTTCATTATAAAACATTTCTTCTGAATCTTGCTCTTTATTTTGTATGATCTCTCTCATACTTAGATAATGCAATCCCAGGATCATGCATAGGATTCGTAATTTTTTTTCTTTTTTTTTCTAACACACATGCTGAGATAAGAACCCAATCTTATCTCGCGCATCTACAATGGTACGACATTAAGGAAACAAAATTCCAACTCATGCTAGACTTTGATCGAAGTGGTTGCACCAGTCAATTATGGTACTACCCTCCACCTCACTCTAGAATCAGGTGGCACAAGTAGTTAGCTTGAGGGATCCCATCTAGAGTTCCTGTATCATCCAAATTAGATCAAAATCTGCCTTCCCTGGATTCCTCTATGGAGTGAGATTTGCTACTAACATTTGATATTGAAATGTAATTAGAAGAAAAAAAAAAAACATATTTTCAATTTCATTAGTTTACCAAGAGATTTAAACCCTTCAACTTTATACCAAAGAAATTTCTTGTTCTCTAAGGTATGACTATGAATGTCTTAACATAGGATTCTATATATAATTTAGCAACACATTCTAAAAGACTAAAACTATCAGTTTACTTGATAAGTTTATAAGTCATTTTACCATCTCATTTTAATAGATAAGCATCAAATCTAGTAACATAAGAAAGATAGGAATCACAGGGACAATTTTTGTCGATGATCAAGAGAATGCACAAGGGTTAGTTCGCTTGTAATAAGGAGAATTTTAAGATAATGTCCCAATTTTTTGCCCGCATACAATATTGAATATTCTCACTGAGGTTCATGGTTTCTTAATCTAAGCACTTAAGGCACTATCCCTTTATGCTTACGGTGAGTTTGTTAAGGATTGGCAAAAAAAATTAAGTACATACATTCCTTAACCCACACCAAGTTCACAAGACATCTACTAATGCCCTTTTGAGGTCAATTAGGGTCAAATCTCTCTACCAATTATCATCAACTCATCCGACTGACTCCACCCTTTACTCTAATAGAGACAAGTTCGATACATATTTGTTGTGCTCAAGCTTTTTCTTTCATCTATGGCTGTGGGTAAACATGTACTAATCTGTTCAGGCATTTTTTTATTGAAGGAAAGAAGGGTAGGAGGAAGACTCTTCAGTCTAGACACAGATTTTGGTTTGACTAAGATTACCCTCTTATGATTGCAGAATTAGTAATAGTTATGTCACTACTCCTAGGTTCTGAATACATCAAGTTATTTCGTTTAAGATCATTCTTTCTCTGTTTCCATTAAACAAAACTATATAAAGTTAAAAGAGACCCGCTCATACATCCTTAAGATATCTAATAACTGACATGAGATATCCTTCCCGAAACAATTATTTACCCACTAATGTACATACACAGATTCATCAGCAGAGAGTTTTCTGCAATGACCACACGGTAGGTAATTAATCAGGGTTATGTCAATATTTATCTTCCAATTACTCCAAGATCATATTTGTACTAGACAACCACCCCTAAGTACCGTTGCTTTTCTCCTAGCAGAATCATAGTTCTCAACTCATGATAAGGGTTACTTGACCAAGTATCATCCCTCTAATTGAATCATCATGACTAATCTCAGTGCCAGAAGTTTACACAAGTTTTAGACCTACAAGGAGTAATTGTGTTTCTTATTACTTCCTTGATTCATACATGGACATGGTGAACATGTATTTGCAGTACCAAATAATTTGCAGGGAAAGTACAGTTGCAATATTCCTTACAGTATCCAATCGCACTTGGACAATGTACAAAACTTTTCTCACTTCCCAAATAATCCTAGTCCATCTGTACACGGCAGTAGTTATCCTACTGCCATCTAGGTGTATGAAGTGGACTATCAATATACCAACATTCAGGAAATTCCTTACAGTAGGACGAAGCTGGAAGCAGTCTCAACAAAATATCTGTATTTAGTCTCAATAAAAGCCAACGAAATTTTATTTAAGTTGGTGGAATATCCACTTTCTTCCAACCATAACCTTCCCTTGGGACCCTGTGGTCAAGGAACAAAGCACTATCTTTCTTGGGCAGAGGGTCCCAAGTTCCCTAAGAACCCATGCCCAGATGCTTATCATGGGAAGGCTTGATCCGTCTGAAAGCACACCTTTGTAACATCAAGCGATCAACCTAGACTTTTAACCTTAGTTCTTTTGTAACAATTGCACAAGGTAAGATCTAAGAGGGTGTAACAGAAGTGTAATCATCTTCAGGGTTTTCAAATGTTTCATAGTCAACATAATTATTCTATACACGAGGGAAAATGGTACAGGTCAGAAAAGACTATCATCATCTATGGTTTTAAAAAAAAGCTCCGACTTTCCCTGATCATGCTGCCAAACAGTATTCAAGTGGCTATTAAGCAAAATGAAAGTAAGGCCTGAAAATTGTATGTAGTCTGCTTTCAATCACTTATATGAAGTTTTAAAAGGTAATGTTCATCAAGTCTAAAGATCAGCTGAGGTTCAATTCACGCATGGAACATGAGTTCAACTATACGGTTCTTCAAGTCTACTTCAAAAGAGTATATTGACCATCTGGTAGTGTCTCTGTATGGACAACGATGCACCTAGACATAATCACCATTTTTTCAAGAGTATCTTTCACCATTTCCATAACGTGTATTACTTGTTTCTAAACAGGACAAAGTCTCCAGAAAACAGGGGCAGTGCCCTTGGCAGTCACATACACTAAATGAGTATACCCAAAGATTTTTACACTACCTCACACCTATTTTCATTGATGAAGAATAACTCTGTTTATACACAACAAAGTACAATGAAAGGTCTTGTCAAAGTCCATAATGTCATCCCAAAAGACAAACCATCTATAGCCCCTTACTAGTTTACAACCAATCCTTTTGTACAGTAAGGTACAAAGCACAACAATCAAGAATCATAGACTGTTGAGAACTTGCAGTGTTTGGGTTTCAACAACATGAGTAACATAAATCAAATTAGAGATATGATGTTTCCACAGTCCATATGATATAGAAGAATGCTTTTTGAAAAAATGGGGGCAGTGTTGGGATTATGTCTCTATGGACAATGATGCAACTAGACATAATTGCCATTTTTGCACAAGTATCTTTAACCATTTTTGTAACTTGTGTATTACTTGTTTCTAAACGTAGCAAAGTATTGAGAAAATAGGGGCAAAGCCGTTAGCAATCATGTACACTAAATGAGTATACCCATAGTTATTTACACTAACTCTGTTTATAAACAACAAAGCACAAGGAAAGATCTTGGCAGAGTCTATAATGGCATGACTATAATTCGTCACTAGTTTACAACCAATCCTTTTGTATAGCAAGGTACAAAGCAAAATAATCAAGAATCATAGATGATCAAGAAGCTACAATGTTTGGGTTTCAACAACACAAGTAACTTAAATCAAATTAGAGATCTGATGTTTTCATAGTCATAGTCAGTAGATATAGAAGAGAGCTTCTAGAAAACACTGTGTGGTGTTTTTAAAAATAAACACTTCTCATAGTTTTTTCCAGAAGCTCTCTTTTATAATAAAGGAGATACAACCACATAAGCAAAATAAAATAGGGAATAAAGAAGAGTCATTGGCTTTGCTTATTCTGGAACATAAAGCTCAACCAAAACCACAAGTGAGTCAAGGAAAAGAAGTAAAAGAGGATCGGATCAGGCCAATAACAACAAAGAACATGAACAAAACCACACATTGATAAAACTATCATGAAAGGAATAAGGAAAACACATAACTATGAAGGTATATGTTACCAAGAAGAGATTAAGATGGTGAGAAAACATATAGCCCCACAACAACTCCACTCATTTGGTCACCGAAGCTCTATGTGCAAGAGTTAATGAGTTTGAAAAAGAGACTAGAAAATTTGGAAGCAAGGGAGAGAATAAAAGATATTAAGATGGAACATGTGTTAAATGCCAAGCAAATGCTGGAAGAAGACATAAACATGCTCAAAGCACAAGTGACAAAACTTTAAAATTTGGGGATTGTTGGACAACATGAATGACATGCCCATAAACAAGCCATTTGCACTCCAACAAATTCCAAGGTAGAGGATGAAAAAGCAAGTGCAATACAAAAAAAAATTTAGAAAAAACATTTCACAACATAGAAACGAGAGAAAATGAGCAATAAAATAAACTAGATGAGGTTAAAATATGAGCACAAGTAGCAAAAGAACCAATGGGCAAGTAAAAGGAGTTGATAAAGAGGCAAGTTAAGAGTTAAATGATAGAAGAAAAATACCGACATGATAAATTATCAAATATAATCATCAAAGAGTTGAAAGACTATGGATAAGCGGAGGATACAAACAACCTAGCAAGAGACTTCCTTTTAGACTGATTACAATGGAAAAGTTAGATCAGACAAGCAAGTAGGATTGGTAAGTTGAAAGGAGGAAGGGATAGGCATATTCGGGTTACAATGGTGAACTTTGAAGCTAAAACAAGAGTACTAAGAAATAAAGGCATGTTAAGATGCTGCCACTACTATCTAGATGAAGACTTAACCTTTTTTAAGTTAGAGGAGAAAACAAGGAGTGGGAAAAGGTGAAGGCAACAAGGAATGGAGGGAGATGGGCATACTTAAACAACGGGAAAGCCTATATCACAATTGGACAACCTCAAAACAAATAGGGAGTATGGCCCACTTGGGAGCATCTTACAATGGTAAAGCTGAAATTGTAGAGGCTACCCTTGGAAAAGAGGACCCGGGTTAGGGTCTATAGCCAAAGATAGATAGGTAATTGTTTTGACTGAAACACGTGTACGATTGGTGCAAGCCACTAGATTTTGAAGGGTATAAGAAGGCAACAATATGGAAAAAAATAGTACAAAATGGCAAAGGGCATAGGGGTATGATGGTGTTAATAAAGGAATCATGAGGCAAAAATACCAAAATAGAAAAACAAGATGAAAATAAACAATACATTTGGATGAGAATTATTAAAAATGACAAAAACATTAGCATGATATTTCACGCCCAAGTATTCCAAATTCTATAAGAGGCGTGATCTAGATCATGAAGACTCATACTCGTCCTTAAAGAGGGTTTATCGAGAAGATTTTATTAAAAGGGGACTTTGATGCATAGACAACAAATCAGCAAGCCAACATTCTAGGAAGCAATAATGATCTAGATATGAATCCTCTTTGGATGGCAAAAGAGGAAATTGGAAAATCAACAATAGACTAGGGATTTAGATGATGAACAAAGGGCTATCACACACTTTGGAGAAGAGTTATTAGGTTTATGCAACATACACAACTTGATTGTCTGTAATGATATGAGTAAATGGGAAAAATCAAGAAATTATAAATGCAAGACTTACACTGCGCAGAGTGCAATCAACTACATTATATGCTTGCAAGATTGTATACCTAAAATAGAAGAGCTAGAAGTAGAAGTCTCTCTTGTGGAACTCAAATCAAATCACAACCCAATTTTTATAAAACTCCAATTACGAGGTGACAAACAACATGATGAACACACTGGGATCAACCAAAGTAAATTTCCATTCAGAGGAAACATCCTCTTGACAAAGGAAAATTAGTAGGCCTTCAGGACAACTGTATGAAGGGGAAAGTAAGGGAGCACCTGACAGTGGGATAGATTACAATAAGAGCTTGGGGCCAATGCATTCCATTCAAGAAGCTATAAACACATGCAAGAGAGCTAAACCCAAAAAGAAGGAAAGAAATAGCTTTCCGACAAACCGTGATAAGATGAAGAATGCAAGGCAATGCGAATATCACTAAAGGAACCAACAAGTAGAACAAAGGAAAACAAAAAATCATATGGGAAAATGGTGAGGACAAAAAAAGAAGAGTATACAAGAAGTATGAGAAAGGTGTCGATCACCTAGAGAAACATGAACCAAAGAGATTTTGGAGGGAGCTCCGCAAGGAAAAAATACAAACAAAGAACAAGATAAAAATAAGTCAACGATTGGAATATTCAAAATAGTTATATGAGCATGAAAATGAACAAGATACACCTTTCATTATTATTGTTGACGAAGAGTTTTTCATGACTAAAGACATCATACAAGGTATTAAAAAGCTAGCAATGGGGAAAGCTCGAGACATAGACAATCTACAAGTAGAACATCTAAAATGGGGAGCAAACATCTTAGTATCTCAAATCAAAGAAAGTTTCAATGAAGTCATCCAAATAGCTCCCTGATAGAGTGGACAACCAGTGTAACCATACCCTTGTTTAAAAGCGGAGATGTAAATAATTCTCCAAATTATCAAACTATCATGATCAATCCTCTTTTCGCAAAGTTGTTTGGGAGTAGGACAGAGTGTAGGATTAACAATTGGGTGGAGGAAAAAGGAAAGAAACCAAAGGGGCAAGTAGGCTTCAGACCCAAACACTCAACTATCGATCATTGTGTCATTGCTTAGACACCTAGTTGAAAAAGTTTGCGATGAAAAAGAGGATGCATATTGTTGCTTTGTAGACTTCAAAAAGGCATTTGGCAAAGTGCCAAGAAGCAAATTATGGAGTATAATGGAGAAGCTAGTGGTCCCAGTGCACTATAGAGTAGTGGTTCATATATTATATGAGCAAGTCAAGGCTAAAATCAAAATGCAAGTAGGGTTGTCCGAATATTTCGGGAATGATATAGGCATCTGCCCTTTATCCTTGACTCTATTTAGGGTATACATTGACAAGCTAGAAGATTGGATAAAAAACTGAGGGGAATGGGTCCACTTGGCCAAATATGTGGCGAAACCCCTGCTTTATGCCAATGACCTAATGCTAATGGCAAAGACAATCCAAGATCTAAGAGAACATCCATGGGCCTTAAAGCTCTTTTGTAAACAAGTAGGGATACATGTGAACATCGATAAAACCTAAATTATGACTTTCTCAGTGAAAATGAAGAATTAGCATCTCGACTTTTAGTTTGCAGGAGTCTCTAGAAGTGGTGTCAAAATACAAATATCTCGACCTCAACTTTCATGGCAAGCTCAACTAGGACTCATGCAGGATGGAAAGAATACAAGGAGATTGGAGAGCTCTCTATGCATTACAAAACATGTCCATGAATGCTGAGTTATGAGATTGGAAGACCAATAGGGTCCTATTTGGGTTACTTGTTATGCCGATGGTGTTTTATTGTTGCGAGGTATTGGCTAGTGGAATGACAAGTTTGAAATAGAGACAACATAAATGATCCAAAAGTGACTAATCACAAAAAATTTCAGAATTAAGGCTTTAGTTCCCTATGAAATCATCCTTGCTGAACAAGAACTTCCCTGCTAGAGGAAACTACTATGAATAGGTTATTTTATTACCTAAAAAAAACAAAAAACATGAAGATTGACAGGTGCTCAGGGCTGCAAGAGACAAAGAGTTGCACAGATGGAAGAATGTGTGGATGAAACAAAACCAAAAATGGATGAGTAGATGAGACATCAACCCGAATGAATTCTCAAACCTTATCAAAGACCCAAAAAATAATGTGAACGAAAAGGCCAGAACAATATTGTGGAGGAAAAAAACATGCAGGAAACGACAACACAATATTATAGAGTTCAACTTGACTTATGAGCATTGCGAAAAGGCTTATATGGGGCTAAAATTAAATGGAGAGAGAAGATTCTCATTGATCAACTAAGGACTAGCTCCCATAGGTTTAGATGTGAAACACACAAATGGACATTACCTAAGGAACAATGGGATAAGAGGGTTTGTGTTTTATGCACCACCATGACAATCGAAATAGAGGAGCATTTCATTCTTGAATGTCCCAAGTATGTGGACATTCAAGCCAAATATGTGGAAACATTAAGAGTTGTCTCCAAGGTCGAACTATTTGAAGAAAACAGAGTAAGAGGGTTGGGGGAGATGTTAACGCAAACTAGTAAAATGAGGAGCAACCTTCTAAAAGATATAGCTAGGCCCATGAATCTTTGAGTGGTTAGAGCAATCAATGGTCCCATAGACCATTTGGTCTCATGGACATAATTAAAACCATTTCATTCCATTCACTTCTATATAAATCAAATTGATAGATCATCATCATGCCTAAGTTCAAGATTTCAAAGTAGTTTAATTATTTTCCATCTAATATTAAAGTACTCCAAGCTAGACATCCCCAGTTTCATGTAAGGATCGTAGCGGATTTGAAAGAAGACTCAAGGTTTATCAACCTTGGATCAAGTTGAGCCAACTGATGAATTCACAATGCATGCTGTAGCGAAGAGTGGTTCTAAGCTTTTCAACAATTTATCTGGCTACACATGCCAAGAGCTACAACCTTCTCAACTCAAGGAGAGTTTCATTCCTTAACGACAAAACTTCTGCAAGAGGTCAAATCACTAATTTTATTTCTTTGCAAGGGAAGATGTATATAATTGAGAAGGATATATGTAGCAAGTCTCTTGGGTGTTGCTTGAACCAACTTATATTCACAAGACACTGACAAATAGGCTTCTATGCTCTGCTTTAGCTGCACCCATTACTGCACTTCAAATCATGACAAGTTACCTACAGATGTTATTCTCGTTACATGGGTGTGGTAATGTTTCCTTCTACTGCAATTAAAAAAGGTCATATTAGCTTAATCACATGGCAAAACAAAGGCCATAAGTAAATGAACAAAATATATAAATACAGGGTCAGAGTCCCCTTCAATACTAATGCACACCAAGTTAACTTCAACTAGCTGGTATGCAGTCATCTCCAGTGTTAAAACAATTGCTTAATTGCACTGAATCACTTATAAAGTTACCACACTCTTATTTGTTAAACCCATACATTTCCAACTATCTATATAGCATTTAACAACAATGGAATGAGAATACAAAACCCATATAGCTCATCTCATAACAAAATAGTATCTTGTCTTGTCTGCAGCCACAATCTTGACAAGAATTCTAAATATGTAAAATATTATAGTATAGAACAGAGCATTCAACCTGCAGGACAGAACTTGTTCCTTCCTTACAAAATGTAAATTTATAGTATTACTTGGGGACATGTCCTCAGCATTTTCCGGCCATCCTACACATTCAGGATGTTTTCAAGCATTGAGCCCGGATGAGGACGAAACGTCCCCTTGCCACCATGCCAGCGTGTCAAAAAATGAAGTTGTTTCCTGGGCAGGCCCCCTTGTGTTGGGGATGCCAGGACATCCTTGAAATTTCTCGTGGATGTTTGGACATCCCTGGATGGTCGGGCTAGTTTTTTGGTTGGTATTTAAATATCTTAAAAAAACAATCAACTTCCAGATTATGAAGGGCAATTCTAAATTTATTATCATTTTGTATTTTTTTTTATCATATAAAGTTGAAAACATCCTTCTAGTTTCCAAAATATTGATGTATAGAAATAGTTTTACCATAATTCTACAGTTTGAAAACCGAGATGCCCCCGATTTTTTTTGGATTACATGGGAAATATCAAATTTATTATTCATATATATATTATACCATCCATCCCCAAAAATCAGGGATTTTTTTTGGGTGGTTCCCGTCCCTACTTCACATCCCCCAATCCAAGAAATTTATGTAACATTGTAAATTATAATTTGTTTGTTCCACTTTTTCAAAATGTTTAATACATATGCGTAAGGAGAAAAAAGTGAGCTTAGCCCTTGACATGGTCTTCATAACAATTTATTTGGCAAAAACACTCTCTTGGGCCTAACAAAATATGGCATGACATGGTGATGAGGATCTCTATTATAGTTAGCAATTTAATTTTAATTCTTTATAAATTATACCCATATGAAAGTGAGTAGGTAGAAATAAATTAAAAAGGTGGACGGTTGAAAAAAAAATGAAAAAATTAAAAATAGGACAGTTTGAAACAATATTATTGTAAGATATTTAGCCTATAACTATATGCTTCTCATTTAGGACAGCTTGAAACAATCTTATTGTAAGATATTTAGCTTATTTTAACTATAGGCTTCTTATAAATATAGTTCTATCAATTGTGTAATGGTTGTTGGAATTTATTGAATCTACATTAAATATTTGATTCATTCATAGAGGGAGTATTTATATATTTTAGAGGTGGTTATATCATATTTTCGAAGATATATTTTAAAGGTTGTAATGATCAAATTTTCTAGGATACAATTCTCATCACGTTGATTCTTATTTAACTAATAAATTAATAAACTAACCAATATGATTAAGTATTAACATTTTTTTAATTTTATCCCTAATTAAATTTTACTATTTAATCATGTATATTAAATATATATTATAATGTAAAAATCATGACACTTTTTGCATGTATGAGCTAGGATGGTTTATAACTATCATCTTTCTATCAATAGGTTAGGACCTGAATAAGGTCTTAAAAATAGAGCACGTGTATACTTGGATGATTGGTAAGGACCTAGAACAACCGTAGACCTAACAAAGAGTAATCTACACTCAAATGTCAAGAGGGAAGGGTTTCAAAGCCTAAGCCTATGACATGGGGTATAACTTTCACTGGGGCTCAATGGAGATAAGTGATTGTAATGTTGATTGTAAATATGTGTATCAAGGATATAATAAGGATATTGTATGCAAATAATTGATGAATAAGAGTAATTTAATCCAAGATATCTAAAAGTACTAAACTAAAAAAGTAGACTAGGGCAATTGTCAATCAATAGGTAGTCTATGTAGCCTAAGGTGATAAGTGGCAAGTCTAAACAACCTTATATCTATACTAGTTTATTCAGTATAAGGAGCATAAACAAGGTTGAACTCATACATTCACAATAACAATAAGCAAGCATTCCCTAATTTACCAAGTAAACAAGTAAAAGAGAGTAGGGATAGAGATACATTTGGGTGGAACCGTTGATACTTCAATCTCCCCTTTGGCTCAAGTGAAACTCTGTAAGAGATGTTGCAGGATGAATATTTCAAATGGCAAGATGAAGACCTAAGTATCCTTAGTTGGGGACTCCAAAGCCAAAGTGTACTTTTGTGGTTCGACTTCTTCTATTGATTTAAAAACAACATTACAAGACTAGACCTCCAATATAACGCTGTAAACATCTAACTCCTCTAAATACTACTTAGGAACATAAATACGAGTGTAAACAAAGTAGATGAGTGTGTTATATCTCTTAGGAATGAAGTATGCCCTCTATATATATGGTTCCAATACTCTGAACTCTAAGTTGACAGTATCAACCAGACCAATATAATTGAAAAATGTCAACTGATACGATACAAATGATAGAAGATAGACTCAAAATTCTATTAGTCAAGCCGATACAATATAAGAAAGACAAGTATGAAACAATATATAAGCCTAGGTGATATAGTAGGATATAGGGAAGCTAGCAAATGTGGATAGAAAGTAGATGGTGAGGTAAGACATAAAGTGATTTAGAGGAGGCAATAGTAATGAAGGTATGCCATAATAGAATGTAAAAATCATTCATAAAGTACGATGAATTGATCCCATGCTATTCTTGGTGCACCTTTTAAGACATGCACTCAGAGAGATTGATGTGTCGACAAGCCATTGCAAGAAGAAGTGTTAGCAAAATGAAAGTGAAATATATCAGGTGTATACATATACCTCTCTCGAAGCTCATCACGTGTCACAATAGTGTAACAAGGGATGATGCTTTGGGATAAAAACTAGTAACACAAAAAAAAAACATAACTAAAAAGAAATGCTCAAAGAACCATTGATAAAAAAAATAATAGAAAGTACCATATATATACCTCGATTTACCTCTCCACTGAATAATTGCATGTAAGTACTGTAGTCTGGATCGTGGAAGGTGCAATAATTACATTAGAGAAAGCCTAAGGATACAAGGATAAAAATGGATAAAAACAATGTGTGTGTATGTAGGATAGAAAATAAATGGATGTAAAATGAAAAAATCTTAGAAATGATTGAAAAACTTGGATAAATTGGCAAATCGAGTTTGATAAGGCTAGGTTAGAACCAAAGGATCCAAAGAAGCAAATAAAGATAAATGAAAATTGGTAAGTCGAAATGCCAAGGCTAAATACAACTGAAAAATTAAAAAATGCATCCAAAGTAAGATAAGTAACATTCAAATCAAATTGAGGACACAAAGAACTTTCACATGATAATAAAAACATCTATGTAAGAGAAATAACAAACCAAACTTAAACAAAGATGTGACAAAGGTAGAAATGAGATCGAATGTACTGCAAAAAGGTGAAACATGAAAGTATAAAAGGTAAAAATGAGACCAAATGACCTAGAAAAAAGTGTATAGAAAACTCAAAGTCCCATATATAACTAAGAGAAATCCTAGAGAGAGAAAATAATGGCCAAGAGAGCATTTCACAGTAACTCAAAGATGCAACTTCTATTCTAAAGATGAAAAAGATAGAACTGTTATAATGTTATAATCTCTGAAAAATATGTAGAATAAGAGATAAAGAAGATGGAGGAGATTTATAAACAAATTGTCTATCAAGGAGGGGGGCAGGGGGGTTATAGAGGAAGAGAAGAGGTGTCACAAAGATGAAAACACCATTTTTATTGAAAACAAGACACTCAAATTATGTTAGTAAAATTAAGAGTTTTCAACATCAATGGTCTTAGAGAACGCTACCTAGAAAACATAAGCTTAGGCTAACTATTGAAGTATAAAGATCATCCCATGAAGGTTAGCATACATGAAAAATAAAAGGATCCTACCTTCCCATAATGTGTTCCCTGCTCTTCAATATCTCTTAGAGAGTCGTTAGTCTATTACGAAATTTAGTCTTGTGTAAGAAAGTAGGTGCTACAAGAATGCAAGAAGATATGTAATGAGACTTCCTTCCCTTAGTTTATTGGCCTACCACACCCGAATGGACCTCAACTCTATCATGAGGCCAACTATGGAGTTTGAACTTCAACTAAATTAGAAGATGTGATAATTTTTTTTTAAAAAGATATATAGAAGATGTGATATTTTTTTTTTAAAGATATAATTTATCTTTTAACATTTCCCTTTCTTATGATATGGTTTTTAACTTTTTGGATTTTACTATTTGTCTCCTCCATATGGATTTGGAAAAACCAACCATGGGTGCTAAAAATAACTATCACAAGAGAGCTTACACATAGTCATTAGAGGCGAGACCTAAAGACCATGGTGCCTAAAGACTCTTACAATTGCACCTTAGAAAATAATGTAATCTTAAAACTAGCCTTAGTAAGCCCAAAAGGAAATGAAAAGTAGGAATTCATGGAAGTGAGCATAAAACAATTAGGTTGCCCCAATTGCAAAAAATGTACAAGGGAGATGATACAATAATAGGTAGGTATGAAACATTATCATAAAATAAGGTAAGATGTGGATGAAAGACATAGATACACTGTTATAGTTTCACCACAAGAGAATATGATTGACTTTGAGGAAAAAAATTGTTCTTGACCATAGCTTTATATTTCTAAGAAGACACTTAGCTAAGGTGGGAGCAAAAAACAATCTATAACAAAATGATGGGTGTTTATGAAGAGGGCCTCATTGATTCACAACATATTACCATGCAATTTAAAAACTGAAAAGGCAAGAGGTATAAATAAGATAAAACTATGAAGCATGATAAAGCTATGAAACATAGAAAAGATAACAAAGATCCAAAGGGTGTACACAATGATAAAAGAAACCAAAGAATTGAAAAAGAAACAATGATTGATTAAAGAAACCAAATGACTTTAGAAAGAAAGATAAAGAGTATGGATGCTTGTGAGGAGGGCCTTGTTGATTCACTAAGTCTTACCATACAAGTCACAAATTGAAAAATCAAGAGGTGTAAAAATGACAAAAGCCTTGAGGACCAAGTATATGTACCAGGGCTAATGTGAAATAAACCTAGAGGTGTATAGAGAAAGCAAAGCCACTTTATAATATAAGAGGGTCAAAATAGAACCAATAAGAAATGTTAGCTTAACATAATACAAATTAACTATAAACATGTAAGTAATATGTTCAAAAAATGGAAAAACATAAATAAAAAGAAACTAAGAACATAGGTCAAGCAAAATACTTCTTCAAGAATTGAGCATTGGTCAATTAATTAAAAATATTTCCTTCATTTATCTCCAATCTATAAATACTAGGTCCAACAATATCCTTGACTAGGTAAGGACCCCACCATTTGTGGGTGTACTTTCCCTATTTGTCGTGAGTGTAATCCAATTTCAACACTAGGTCTTCGACATTGGATGTATGGACTTTTGACTTTCTTATTATGTTGTTTAACAATGTGACCTTTTTATTGATGGTTATGTTGTAAAGCATTTATACATTGCTCATCAAGTAAGTCTAAGGTGTGAAGAAAGAATTCACAAATATCTTTATTGGGAATAATGTCGTGAAAAGAAATGCACAAAGAGGGAAATTCCACTTCTAGTGGTAAAACAATTTTAAACCTGTAAACTAGAGAGAATGGAGTTGCATTGATGGTAGTAAGGATACTAGTACAATAAGCCCAAAGTGTGGGGTAAAATTGAAGATGATAGTCTGAACGAGAATCCATAATAGTATTTTGTAGGATATTGTTAAGGATCTTGTTAGTGGCTCTCACTTTGCCATTGCATTGTGGGTGATAATGTGTGGAAATTTTTTGCATAATTTTAGATTTCGCACAATGCTGCTTCATGTCTTTTTTTTGAAATTCTTATCATTATCATATATGATGGTGTGAGAAATTAAAAAATAATAATATATGATCAGGTTAAGGATAAATTTGGAGACCATGATGTTAGTAACATTAACAAGGGGCATATATTTTCCCCATTTGATAAAGTACTCAGTGACAATAATGATGAATACATAGCTATATTGCGATCAAGGTAACTTGCTGATGAGATCTAATCCTCACACAAAGAAGGGATAGGGAGATTCAAGCATCTAAATCTAGGTCTGAAGAGAATGAATAAGATCATCATAGATCCGGAAAGGATTACACTTTTTCACAAATGTGATGGCATCCTTTTCAAGGGTAGGCCAATAGTATCCCGTACATAAGCATTTGTGCATTGTAGCATGTCCCGTACAACGGACACAAAAAATGCCCCCATGTACTTGATCAAGAAGAGAAAGAAATTCTTGTTGAGTAACACAACATAGTAGGGTGCCTTTGACATTACAATACTAAAGGATATCATGTCTAGAAATGAATTTAAATGCTTGCTTTTAGAGTCTAGTCTTTTCATAGTAATCAAAGTAAGAGGATAAGTACGATGTTAATTAGATTGGGTGGTATTTATACCATGAGCTTTGTCGAGTAGTGACAAATTATATGTGGAAAATAAGATAATCATCCTTAGGTGCTAAGGTAGACGGAGACTTCCTCATGTGGATGAGAAACTACGAGTCATGCAATGCTTAACGAGGGTGAAAGAAGGAAGTTGAAGAAGCAAGAGAGTTAGCGATATCATTTTTATCTTGTGGAATTGACTCAATGGTGAAAGACGTAAACTCTAGCTAGAGTATTAACAAGCTGATGATATGCTACAAGGTTTTCACTTTTGCATTGATAAGTGCCATTGATTTGACATGAATTGCCTAAAACATGTAGGTAGGAAATGTCTAAATAGATGACTGATTCATATTCAACCATGTTGTTAATAACATCAAAAGTCAATTGAAATGATTTTGCCATAAGGGTTGGCGAGGACACATCCTACCCCAAATCCTTTAAGACACTTGGCCCTGTCGAAATGGAGTGTCCAAGTATCATCATGAAAATCAAAGGTGACCTACAGTGGTTATTCTAAGGTCACTTTCATAGATGTTTTAGAATTAGAGATTACAATTATAGGGTATTTGAGGTCTTATGCCTCAAGATCAGCCGTGAAATTATGGAAATAGTCTTTAAGGGCAATAGTTTGATTGATGCCTTCAATCAATAGGACATCCTCCTTTGGAAGAGTGTCTTGAAGGTGTCACCAAATTGGTATAGGTGCGACAACAAGTTGATCGATGATTAATTGGCCTTTTATTGATTTTTGACTGATAATCCTAAGGTCAAATTCTATTAAGAGTACCATCCACTTACTGATTTGCTCTCCAGGAAAGAAGGCCTTGTTAAAGAAATGGCAAAGGGGATCATAATGGACTATGATATAGGTAGTCTGATAAAGCATATAGTGCCAAAGATTTTTGACAACAAAGTTGAGTACGAGGTAGTCACACTCCACTTTCATGTAGTGGGTCTCATAATTTATCAAGGCACGACTAATGTAGAAAATAACATATTATTATTTGTTGGACCCATCTTGTTGTGCAAGTAGTGACCAAGCTGAGATAAGGGTAGATGATGTATACAAAATGAGAGGGAGATATCTAGAAGGTGGTCATAAAGTAATAGGATGAAGTAAATATTTCTTCGTGTTATGAAAGGCTTGTTGACTAGCATGGGTCCATTCTAGCCAAATGGATTTCTTGAGAAGGGAGTTTACTGAATATGTATGGTTAAAAAAATTGAGAAAAAATTTGTGGATTGCTCCAAGTATTTGAAGATAAGTACAAATATCAGGGTAGTTTGAGGTCTAGACATGTTAAGAATAACATGATCTTAGAAGGATCCACACCAATCCCTTGTAACAAGACCAAGAATCCTACAATTAGCTGAGGGAGTAGTGGTATTGACTATATTCGGTTGGTCGATATAGTTGGAAGAATCTAGGAATACTATTAGAACTATATTGACACTATGTAAGGAATGGTTGACACAGTTGGAAAATGATAGGGGAGCTATATCAAGATTATGAGGGAACCCTTGGCTGATACAATAGGTGGAAAATAATTGAGTTGTATTGACACTTTGTTGTTTTTAGCTAGTACAATTAAGGGATGAAAAATAAATTGTATCGACCCTATGAGGAAACACCCAGTGGTTATAATTGTTAGATGAAAAGTGAACTATATTGACATTTTGAGAAAACACCTAGCTAGTATAATTGGTAGATGATGGGTTAACTGTATCGACATTATAAGGAAACATCTAGCCAATATAGTTGTAAGTAGACAAATTAACTATATTGACACTTTGAAGAAATATCTAGTCAGTATAGTTGTAAGTGTTATAAAATTTTGGAACTGTAGTAGGGTGGCCGATATAGTCAAAATGACAGAGATAAATAATTTGTTGAACAACCTATGGAATGCTTTCAAATGGTGGGTTGGCAGGAGGAACATAGCCTTGAGGTTCTAGTTCATTTTCATCATTAAAATAAATATGAACTAGATGGACATCTTGATTAAAGGCTTGCATTTTAGAAAGGAAAATTTGACAATGAATTACATCCAAGTTCCATGATTAGGCTTGGGAAACTATGTAATCATCATCAGATGATGGGAAAATGTTATAAGCATGTGTAATTTGTTGATAATTCTCATTGCAAGGATTATTAGTGGACACACCGATTTGACTAAATGTTCGAGGAGATAATGATAAAGGATCTTGAAAAAACTTAGCCACCCCAAGATAATTGCATACAAAATAATCTTTTGTATATGGAGCTTCATGAGAATTGTAAAGAGGAAGGTTTTCAATATCATCATCAAGCAAGGGAATTGTTATATCTCATGGTAGGAGAGATGGAGGAAGCCAATTTACTATATAAGGAGGTAATTAATTAGTGTTACAAATGGTTTTTAGTTCGTTAGGTTTTTCATCATCATAATAAAAAATTGTGACTTGCAAATCGAGATGTATGTTGACAAACTGAGGATGTAATGAAATTATTTAGATGATTCACTTCAATGGAATAATATATTGTAGAATTATGAACATATTCACAATAGTAATTGACAAAAGAATAGAATACTTGATAAATATGATTGAGTTACTTTGAGTGGGCAACCTCCAAAGCAATGCAATAAGAACATAATTCATAATATGATATCCAAATATTAATCACTACCTCTTATATATACTCTATTTAAGTCATGGCTATTCTATAGGCCAAACCTACAAGTAATATAAAAACATATAGAATGTGACAAGATAATATGAAAGGTTATGTAAGCCACAAGTTGGACACACGTATCCTTAGACATGTTACAGGTTAAGGGTGTAACATGTCCCTCCCTTTCAAAATAATGTTGCCCTCAACATTGAATGACTCTGGATGCTGCTGTAAAAATGCTTCATTCTCCCACATTGCATATTCACGGTTCAAATTCTTTCACTTGATTAAACCTTCCTTAATCTCTCTTGTTCTCAGCGTTTAGTGTGAGTCTAAAGGAGATCCTTAGGTTCTAAAATGAATTTGTCCTCTTAATATAATTCTAATAACTCAGTCTAGGCAAAAACTCTCTGTCCAATTACATTCTTCATGGAAGATACATGAAATACAAGATGTATATGAGTGGACTGGGGTAGCTATAACTTGTATGCAACACTATCAATTTTATGCAGGATCCTATAAGGGCTATAATACTTAGGAGAAAGTTTTAAATCATTATTTACTGCTTCAGAGACATTTGATTTTATTGTTGCAAGCGCATAAAGACCCAATAACCCATGTCAAAATGTCTCTCTCTATGGTATTGATCTGCTTGCTACTTCATTCTATTATGTGTCATTTCCAAATTCTTTCTCGATTAACTATTACCTCTCATTGATGTTGAATGTGTTCTTCAACAAATCGAACTTTGTGCTACACCCACAAGGATGATGTGATGGACAAGTGATAATAACCATAAAGTACCATAAATAGAGACATTGTAGATATATGAAAGTGCTATACCACCATTCTGCTTGTGGTAGTCAATGAACCCATAATTATTGTTTATTTCATGTAAAATAACAAAGATAACCTTTTAGTAATTTTTTGACCACCTCTTTTTGCCCATCATATTGAGGATGATATGATGAGATATGAGCCAACTGAGTACCCAAACATAAGAATAAATCAATCCAAAAATTACTGGTAAAGATGGGATCATGATCACTTACAATAATCTTAAGCATACTATGTAACTTTTGAATTGTATCCATAAAAGTAACGGCTACTATACTAGTTACAAATGGCTACGACAAAGAGTAAAAATAAACATATTTTGTGAGCTTGTCCATAATTACCATGATGACATTTTTACCTTCATACCTCGATAACCTTGTAATAAAATCCATGAAAAATTCTTCTCACATTTGGCTAGGAATGGATAAAGACTGTAAAATAACTAATGTCTTAATTGTTTCACCCTTGTTCTATTGACACATCATGCATTCAACCACAATTATTTGTATATCCCCTTTGAATCATTCCCAAAATAAATTTTACTTGATTCTATGATAGATTTTCAAAAATCGTAAGTGCCCCCTATTGGAGATGCATGAATCTCCTTATGGATCTTGTGCTTGAGGATAAAGTTTTTACATAGGTATAATTGATTTTTATACCATAATGTGTTTCCTTTCTACTCAAATTTGACAGAAACACCAAAACCTTGATAGAGATTATGAATTAGAAATTGTGTATACCTGTCATTCTCCCATTTTGATCTTACCTCTTCCAACCAATCTACTTTCCAAATGGTCATTGCATATAAAAATACCTTAATGGATCCATCTCTCATGGGTAATGCATTTACCATAACATTCTATTTTACTTTCTTATAGATGATTTTAAAATCTTATCCCAACATTTTAGTCACCCATTTTTTATTTTCTTTTGATGACAATTGTTGTTATTAAAAATAGACTATCATGATCAGTCTTTACCTTAAAGGGTCTACCCATCATATAAGGTTGTTTGATTGCATGAAGAATAACTCTCTTTCTCCTGGATTGGATTTAGCTTGGTTTTACTTTTGAGTTGACGACTTCAAATGTAATGGGTCTTTGTAGTCATATAAAATGCAAAAATTGGTAACTTGAGTGTGGCTTGTGACACCCAACCCATAGATCCCTCTTGCTTGCTCTCATGACACACATATGCATCTTTTTACTGATTCTCAATCATTCGTAGCCCTTCAGACTTGATCTCAGCTGAGCCAGACCCCTCTTTCCATGACTAATCCATCCTCTTAGGCCCCATTAGCTCAAGACAATAGTGCCACACTTGGACTATAACATCAATGCCACTCCTATCTGCTTTCGATGCTGCTGTCCAAATGTATTTTTGGCTCAAACAATCAGTTTCTTTTGATTCCCCATCCTTCTCCTTATTGGCCTAATGCAAGCTCATTCAATTCATTACCAATATATCCCTATAAAAGCCCATTTAAAGATCATTTGAAAAAGGTTGGCAAATATCACTAAGCAAGCAAGAATACAAGCAAGACTACTCAAAAATCTTCTTTATCCTCTACATATAGCCAACCAATACACTTATAAGCTTATTCAAATCCTTATACCAGTCCCTAACCACCTCAAACACATCTAGTTTAGCATTTTGCATATTCATATACTCTATTGCACAAAGCACATCAAGTAGAAGAACTACATATGGCTTGATCCCTCTTCAGAGTATTGGTATATAGACAACAAGCCCACAAAAGGGGTGTGGATATACATTCATTAAATCTTACACACATTAACCCCCCTCTCTTTCTTGAAATTGGTCAAAGCATAATATAATATAGGTTTAAAGAGAAAATCTGCTCTACAAGGAGCTCTACAGACTTCTAGTTGTCGAAACTTCATAGACAGGGTCACACAGACTTGATGAACAAAACCCATAAAGCTCAAATCCTCAAGACAACAGCAGTAGAGGTGGACTACATCGGTGCCACTCTTGTCCACTTTTGATGCTCCTATTCAATCATAAAATGAAGGTTAGATCTCAGTTTACGACAGTGTCCCAGTTTTGCATAGAAAATATTAGACCCTATCTCAGCCGTATCAGTGAATTTTTAGTTAAGTCTTCTTTTTTAGCTCTTATTACTATTTTTAGAAAGGTCAAAATTATAATCTAATTTACATAAATTAGTAGCATAATTATTGCATATTTATTTACTGATTTTTTCTTCCAGATCCTTAACTAAATTATGAATAATACACTAATATTTTCAAAACTGTTAAATCATTTGGTGAACCTAACTTACTTTGTTTGTGCATCAAAATCTTAGAAACCTTAGGGTAAATTTTTTACTAATTTTTTCTTTTTCTTTTTTAATTTTTACTTGCATAATAATATCAAAAATTTGCATTAAATCTTAAAATTACATAGTAATTTTAAAATAATTTTCTTTCAAACCTTAGTTGCCCATACTAGGTCCTAGTATTTTTCCAATAATTTTTCAATAATTTTTTGAATTTTTACTAGCATATTTAAATCAGAAAATCCATTCAAATTTTAAAATTTAAAAGTAGTTCTAAAAAACATTCATTTTTTCAAACCCTAGTTGCATATACTAGGTCCCATCAAATCATTAATTTTTCAATAAATTTTTGATTTTTTACTTACATATTTAACTCAAAAATTCAATTTCAATTTCAAAATTTCATAGTAAATTATTCAAATAATTGTTTTTCAAAACCTAGTGACATACGCTAGGTCCCATTGCTTCTTGAGGTATCATCTTACATGTTCGTGAGTTTCGTATATTTTTTACGTAATTTCCTGTTCATTGTTTTTAGGACTTTACATTTCTTATATTTAGTACTTTCATTTTCTAGTACTTTGTCTATTACAAATTATTGCAAAAAATTCAATCAAATCTCAAATTATTTTTCTACTTTAAAAATAGCCTAATATACTGGCTTTGATAAAATTGATAAAAGGGAGCTTTAAGAACTCTTAACTAAATATCTTGATATGCAAGATGACATGCTTAAAATATTACAAGAAGAACAACAAAGAGTGAACAATGGTCAATCTTTTCAAACCACAGAGCAACTAGTTACAAATGACACTATGGGGGCAACTATGTCTCAACAACCCCCTATAGCAACACAACTTGCCTCTATGCCACCAACTACAACTAGTACATCTTTATTTTTTGATGTGGCAGCCCTTGTACAAGAGATAAAATCTCTTCAATACAAGGTGCTACATCTTGAACAAGGTGCCTCTAGACCTATACAAGCTTTGGATTCTTTTGCTGTACTGTATACACCATTGGCACACCACATTGCTTATATACCTTTGCCACAAGGTTTTGTTCAACCCAAGATTATTCTATATGATGGCAAGGGTGATCCAGAGACACATTTGAGATCTTTTCATGCAACATGCTTAGACTATGTACCAAATGATTGGCTACTTACCAAGCTATTTTCACGGAGCCTAAAGGATTATGCTTTATAATGGTTGTATAGTCTATCAAATCAGTCAGTTAATGCATTCAATCCTTTCGCTGACATGTTCCTAGATCATTTTAGCATTAACATTGGTGATAAAGTTTCATATGCCCAAGTTGTACAATAGAAACAAAGGTCAAACGAGAATCTCATAGTTTATGTTCTTTGATATAAGACTATTTTAGCTAAGATGACTAGCCCCATGACTGATCAAAAGTTACAAGATCTCTTCAAATAGAGCCTTCTACTGGCTTGGTATGAATCAATTATGTTTAAAATATTCTCTTCCTTCAATGAATTGTGTCACACACTAAAGGAAAGAGAAATCAAAATAATTTCAATGGGAAAACTCAAATAGACAAGTATCTTAGAAACAAAAAACAAGAGAAGCCATAAAGTCCCATACAAAGTTAAGGTCAATGATAGCAAGCTTCAGAGTCAATCAATAGTTAATATAGCTTCTGAGCCCCCTTAGCGTGTGGTTTTATCAGCGCCTCCTTGATGAACCTTTATCAATCTACTAGTTTCTCCAGCTAGAGTTTTACAATAGCTATTGGAAAGTAACATCATATTTCTCCCTCCT
The DNA here is from genome assembly GCA_037957365.1 of Torreya grandis. NCBI lineage: Eukaryota > Viridiplantae > Streptophyta > Pinopsida > Cupressales > Taxaceae > Torreya > Torreya grandis. The sequence continues at coordinate 1,023,274 of JARHVA010004156.1, forward strand.
ATTCGAAAAGTTGACCCAACAAAGCCTCATCCACGAGGATATGATGATCATGTATTTTATGAGTTTCACAGGGCACTAGGCCATACAATAAATAGATGCATCAGTTTGAGACACAAGATACATGATTTGATAGATGACAATCATATTGATCGTAGCACTTCGCTTGAGCCACTTCAGGTAAAGCAAACACATGATAAAGCATTAAAAATATTCTCCGATCTTTTTTTACAACATTTCAAACAAGAGACATGGGACACATCGGGGGTTTACCATGCATATCATGCACATCCCCCACTAGTTACATACATGGCACCTTTAGTTGAGTTACATCCTTTGAGCAACATGATTGGTGTATACAATTCTAGAGTTCTAGCTAAACCTTTTATCTCCTTCTTAGAGCAAGAGATCATTGATGATGATTCAGATTATCATGCACTCTTTATTAGAGCTTATATTCATAATCATCCTATTCAGAGTGTTCTCATAGACAATGGATCTAGTGTGAACATGTGCACTATGATATTATTATAGCATTTAGGATATTTAGATCAGGATATTACCTCGATGGACACAGTTATGAACAGATTCAGTGGACACATACATAGTTCATCGGGTGAGATTGTACTTCCTACATAGGTTTGTCCAACACATGTGGCCATACCATTCACTATTATTCCCAGTGCAAGAGTTTTCGATATGTTACTTGGTCGACCATGGATTCAAAATTTTTGTGTAATACCCTCTACAGCCCATAGAGTCATGAAATTCATTCATGCTAATTGGGTTTTTACATTTGGTGGAGTCTCATATGAGTTACCACTCCCCACTTCAGAGCCATATTCTACTTCACAGTCACCAATTTCAGTTTTGCCACTAATTTTAGATTTGCCACTAGTTATAGTTCTTATAGTTTTGATTCAGATATAGTTGAGGTATCCATCACCAACACAAAAAGTTTATACACCTCCATGGTTTCAGGATTTTAGATAGCTTCCAACTACATTATTCACACCTAGGGTAGTATCATTGAGATATCATGCATCTACTCACAAAGCACATATTCAGAGAGCTTCTCCTACTACCAGATGGGTCTCTAAGAGCCCTACAGTTGCATCCACTTCTCATAGTTATAGGGAGACCCCATAGTCAGTTTCTACTTTAGATATTTCAGAGCATCTACAATATATAAGCTTTCAGAGCCACATTCTTAGCATTTCTATCATGTTTCATGATCACATACGATTCCTCTCCTTGATACAAGACACCATGATAGGGAGTTTCCCATGATACTAATTGGTTATTATCATTTCTCCTCAATTTTACCTGTACATAATTTATTTTTGTTTACTTGTACATAGTTTTTTTTATTTACTTGTACATAATTTTTCAATATTTTTTATACATAATTCATAACATTTCAAAATACAAAAATATTTAAATATATCAAAAACACAAAAATATTTAAACATATCAAAAAGAAAAAAAAATTCAAATATGTCAAAACACCAAAAACATTTCAATTGTATGCATTATCCATGCTTTATATTTCTATTGCTATGCTAAACTTACATTTGCGATTCTACACTATTATTTGTATCTACATTATTATGCTTCACTTGATCTCCTTTGAGTGTACGTAGTGACAACCAGCTCTTTGATTAGTTCAATCTACCTATTGAGGGGGCATCCTACTTATACATTTGAGACACACATCGATATACATACCCATTGGGAGCATATTCTACATGACTACACCATCCAAGTTATGTTATTCCTACACCACACACTCTAGTTATCATGTTGATGTACATTAATTACTAAGCTTACATAGATTAATTTATCGACACTTATTAGTATATAACACTTGTGTATTTCTTAGCATATACCTATTTTTGTACTAACATGTCTTACATACTTTTCTTCTTATTTTGATTAGTTAGATGCGATTGTGTTTTCAGTTATTACATGCTTTACTTTATTTCTTAGTGTAGCTAGATTGTTTGCATTTCTCAGTTATTGTTGTCTCTTGTATGTGCTTTAAGACATTTGCTAATGTCCTTTGCTTCTATTTATGTGTGTGCTTTAGAACATTTACCAATGTCCTTTTCTTGTATTTTTCAATGCAATTACATATTTCATGCCAACCTTGCTTGTTTCAATTGTATGTGTATATGGCATTTGAACATGCCTTGTGTGTTAGATTTTTAGTTTGAGTGACATGTGCCTATCCCTTATTTTCTTGGCCCCTTGGCCATTTTTGTATGCTTCTTGCTTCTTGCCTTGTGTGCTTGTTATTTTTTCGCTTCTCATTCTTTGCAATGCCATGATCTCAATCATACATTATATTGCTATCTTGGATGCCATGATGGACATCATGCTCCACTTCTCCTTGTCAACTAATAACTAACAACTAACAACTAACCAGATTTTTTATTATAATTTAGTATATTACACATTATATTACATTGTTACATCTATCTAGACATACCCTTGTTGATCTAAAAATCTCTCATTATAAACCATGCTATATCTTGAGATATCTTGTCGATTATCATTGATATATCATGTATCTTTGTAGCATAACACACTTGCAAGACTCTTTTTTATGAGGGAAGTCATTATAGGGTCTTCATTTCTACCCTCAGAAGAGGGGGCGATAAACAAGGGTTTTGTCATAGAGATCAGAGCTCTTAACAGTCAAAAATACAACTTTTAGCACACCTAAAACAACAACCAAACATCAAACCACTCAGAACAGACCAGACAAACAATTAAAATGTTAGAATAGTTACCATATTTGACCCAAGACAACAACGTTGAGATAGGACAATAGCGCCAATACCACTACTATTTATTTTTGGTGCTCTTATCTAAATAATAAAAAAACTAGACTTTCTAGAACCATGCAAAAAATTAGGTTTAGTTATAGTTTTGCATAGTCAGACCAATTTAGAATCAATAGTTTTCCGTATATTTTTGCTCAAAAAATTTAGATATAGGGGGAATCATGCATGACATGATGGCTCTTGCTTCCAGTTTTAGATATGGTAGTTGGTATAACTTCTAGATCAGAATCCATATTTTAGACACTAATGATTGGGGGTAATGTGCACAACATATTTATTTTCTTTTCTTTTTGAGTTCAACATTACCTAGGTATTCTCAATAGTTGCATGCTTTATTCCATCTGCAAATGGTTGGCATCATTTCAGAGTGGTTTTCATACAAGCCTAACTTTCACATTTTTAGAGTGACTTTCATATAAACTTAGTGCACCATTTTCAGAGTGGCTTTCATACACACCTAATCTCTATCTTTTAGAGTGGCCAAGTTTTTAGCATACATTTGGCTATCCAAACCAACATTGTGAGATCATAGTACATTCATGGGCTTCAAGAGCCATCTCATACGACACATATTTCATACCGATATTAGTTCATAGCTTTTCTTCATGGGGTAATGATGAAGCCAAAGGTCTAGCTAACCTTTATATTATTAAGCCACCTGCTCAAAGGGATTAGACACATAGTCCAGCTATCGATTAACACACATATGATTACCTAGCTTCACTTAGTGGAAGATGATGGAGTTAAAGGGCCAAAATTTGCATTCTTGAGCCACTTCTGAAGAATTGAGCACTCAACTTTATTTGTGATATTATTCTTGGTACAACACACATATAACATTAATCAACATCACTCAACATCACAACAGGTTTTGTATTGGTCCCCATACTTGGTGAGGTGTATTTATTCCTTTTTCTTCCTCTCTCTTACCCAAATTTGTACGTTCTTATTTTAGATATAGCATATATAGTAAGAACTGATCTACTCTTTGTTTTCTTTTGTAATTTTTTCACTTCACAACATGCTCTCTCTATGCACACCCAACACCACACAACTTTATGAGCTTCACCTTTACAGGTAAGTTCAAGTACACTTTCTATTTTTATTTTATTTTAGTATTTCATTTTGCTACATCAATGGAATAAAAGGAGGCAAATGTAGTCATATAAAATGCAAAAATTAGTAACTTGAGTGTGGCTTGTGACACCCAACCCATAGGTCCCTCTTGCTTGCTCTCATGACCCACATAGGCATCATTTTATTGATTTTCAGTTATCTATGGCCTTATAGATTTGATTTTAGCTAAGTTAGACCCCTCTTTTCATGACTAATCCATCCCCCTAGGCCCCATCAACTTACACAATAGTGCCACACTTGGACTATAGCACCGGTGCCACTCCTATTCATTTTTGACACTCTTGTCTAAATGTATTTTTGGTCCCAATGATCAGTTTTTTCTGATTCTACCTCATTCTCTTTGTCATCCTAATGCAAGATCATTCAACCCATGACCAATAGATCTCTAAAAAAACCTATTCAAAGATCATTTGGAAAGGGGTTGATATATATCATTAAACAAACAAAAATACACGCAATACTACTCAAGAAATCTTTCCTATTATCTGCATACAACCAACCAATACACTTAAAAGCTTATTCAAATCCTTATACTATTCCATAGCCACCTCAAACATATCTAGTTCACCATTTTGCATATTCATACACTCTATTGCACAAAACACAACAAGCGAGAGAACTACATATGGCTTGATCCCTCTTCAGAGTATTGGTATGTAGATAGTGTGTCCACATAAGGGGTGTGGATACATGTTCAGTGAATATTACACACTAACATCCCCTCTCTTTCTCAAAATTAGTCAAAGCATAATAGAATATAGGGTTTGAATAGAAAATATTTTCTACAAGGAGCTCTACAGACTTTTTGACTACCAAAATTTCATAGATAGGGTCACATAGACCTGATGAATAAAACCTAGAAAGCTCATATCCTCAAGACAACAATGACAGAGATAGACTACAATATCGGTGCCACTCCTATCCACTTGTGGTGTTCCTATCCAATCATAAAATGAAGATCAGATCTTAGTTTGTAACAGTGTTTCAGTCTTACACAGTGAATATCAGTGGTATCAGTCAATTTCTAGCTAAGTCTTATTTTCTAGCTCTTATTACTATTTTTAGAAAGGTCAAAATTACAATCTAATTTACACAAATCAGTAGCATAATTATTGCATATTTATTTACTAATTTCCTATTCCAGACCCTTAACTAAATTAGGAATACTACATAAATATTCTCAAAACTATTAAATCAGTCTTATTTCTTATATGAGTACTACCCACATACCATATCTTGATGCATCACATTCAACAATAATAATTTAAAAAAAATTAGGGGTAATCAAAGATGGAGTGGTGCACATAGTCTCATTCAAATTCTCAAATGCCTTGGTAGTTATTTCATTCCAATGGAAAGAGTGCTTTTTTAACAAAGTTGTGAGTGTGCTGCTAAGTTGATGTCATTTTTCACAAATATGTGATAGTAACTTAGGCTAAAAAATCCTCATATGTTCTTGAATGTTATTGGTATCTACCACTCCATCATAGATTTGGTCTTCCTAGGGTATACTTTGACTCCATATGAAATAATATGACCCAATTAGTCCACCTCTTTGACTTTAAAAACACATTTTGAAGGTTTTTCATAATGAGCATGTTGTTCAAGAACACTTACAATACTTGTTTCAACACAAATTTTCTCAAAAAAGATGTAAATATAGTGTTCATCAAACTCTGAAATGTAGATGGTATATTTGTGAGACCAAAATGTATGACCAAAAATTCATAAAGGCTTTTTTGAGTTTTGAAAGCTGTTTTAGGAATATCCTCATCTCTAATCCAAATTTGATGGTATCTAGAATGAAGATCTAATTAAATAAACACCACCATGTAACTCACCTAGTAAATCATTAATTACTAGAATAATGAACTTATCTTTGTTGGTGTATTTGTTGAGCTCTTTTCAGTCTAGAGACATCCTCCAAGTGTCATTTTTCTTATGTATCGTGACCACCAAGGATGAATATTCACTTTTGATATCTTTGATAATAGTCGCCTCTAACATCATCTGCACCATCTTTTCAAATTCACTCTTATAGGAATATGGATACATGTAGGTTATGATTTTTGGTGGTTTACTCCTTGGAAATAGCTGAAAGACATGATCATGTTCATGGGTTGGTGGTAGTCCTTTTGGCATGACACAAAAAATAGCTGGGTGGTCATCAATAATCATCTATAGATCTAGATTTGTAGACAACTTTGTTGGTTTAACTTATTTAGAAAACAATCATGCTACGAATATTTCAACCATTTTTTTGAGACTCTTCATAATCTAATGTGAACTAACGAATTGTGGATATTTTCCTTATAATCCACATAGTTCAAATGTCTTGCCTTCAGAATGAAAGTGCATAAATAGTTCCTAGAAATTCATCTATATTGTGATGAAGGTTGATAGCTATTGGACTCCCAAAATAATATCTACCCCACCCATGGGAATAATAAACATAGGAGAATCTACCCTGTAGTCTCCCATAACAAGTTTAATACTATGACATTTCTTGAAGTAATTGACTGTGCAATCATCTACAATTATGACCTAAAATTCTAGCTCTGGGTAAATGAAACAATTCAAACATGTAACCAACCTATTGTTGATGAAGTTATGTGTACTCCGTGAATCAATCAACACTATCACCTTCTTGAGGAAGCCCACAACCTTAAGGGTTTAAGAAGTGCTAATACCCAAAAATGCATGTCAAGAGATAATATGTTGGTAATCTTTAGATTCCTCTTTTGTCTTTTCCTCACCCTCACCTGAGGTTGCATTATATTATTCATTTTCAATGGCTCCTTCAATGTAGAACAGCTTATTGTCAACACATTTTTGTCCTTTATTCCACTTACTATCGCAACCAAAACATAACCGTTTCACACATTTATCTACAATTTGTTTAGGGGTCAATTTGGTAGGTTGAGGAAATGATAGTGCCAGAGAATTGTGTTCTCAACATTATCAAAATCCATTTATTTAACTAGATATATTTTCTATGCCCTAAGCATGAATGCTATGAATTCAGATACAAAACTTGGATTAAATATGCAAACATCAAGTTGGATGATATATTTGAGCCCACTCAAGAATAGGTCATTCATGTTGTCCTCATTGATGTCATCCCATATGGATAGATTCTATAATTGTTGAATATAATCCTTGATAGGTTCTATTTATCATAACTTTACTAACTAATTGAAGTAATTTTTTGTAACATTGCTGTGATAGTGCATTTGTAGCTCACCATTAAACACTAACCATGTACCAAGAAGGCCCTTATTTTTATTATGAGGACAAAACCATCTATACCAAATGAATTTCTCAGGTTTCAGATACAACGATGCCATGAACCCCTTGTGTGCACATGGGGTTTGATGTAGATCAAAGAAAATTTCCATTTGATTGATCCAAGTTAGTGGATCCTTACCATTAATCTTGCATACTTTCACTTTTGACAACATGTTGTTTGAGATAATATTTTAGTTTTGATTATTTTGGCTAGAAGAGCCCAAATGTAGCGGTGGAATTTTATTTGACTGAGAAATATGAGTTTCAAGAGCAGTCAATGTCCCATTGATAGTTTTCAACTAAAACTTGACATCATCTATGTCCCATTTTACCATATCAAGATCATCTTTCTTCACCATGATTTACATATTTGAAAGAAGTTGGTAAACCAACCAAGAAACCACAAGATTTGAAGTTTTAGACTCCATGCCCTCCTTATGAGGTGTTTTTCCTAGGGCGTCTTGTCTTTTCCTATGGTTGCAAGTATTTAGACCAACCGTGCATGAACCCTAGGGTTTAGGGTTTTGGGCCTAAAAAAAGTGTAACAAAGGATTATACTGTTGCAATTGTGTCATGGAGATAAATCCAATGACTATCAATTTACATAAGGGTTTGAAAAAAATTTACAAAATTAAAAAAACCTCAAAGAATACTGTTGTGATGAAAAAAATAAATTCATCCTAGATCAAAATTTATGTTTTTTTAATCCTTCAGCTCTCAAGACAAAAAAAATGTCATATCTAAATAAAATATGTCATAAAAACTTGTCAAATCAAATTTTTGATATTGCTTGTAATGAAATTACTTAGATAATTCACATCAATGGAATAATATATCATAGAATTATAAGAAAAGTCACAAAAATAATTGATGAAAAAACATAATAATTGATAAATATGACTGATCCACTTCGAGGAAGAAACTATATGCACCCAAAATTTACATAGTGAAACATTCCCAGATTGATGTCCAATGATGATGAAATGATTTCTTAATTTATGCTTAAAGTGAATTCTCCCTAACACTAGTTATTTTCCCTTCCTATTTTTTATTAAACCCATCAAACCCCTCTTTGATTGGCTTAAGTGGTCTCTTTTAGCCTATTTAAAAAACCCTCTATACGAGACAAAACGTCCCCTCCTAATGACATAACTACTGCGGTATATTACAAAACCATCCTGATAGAACCATTGTGATGGAATTGTCACCAATAGGGTAGTTATATCATCCCATGCAGTGGTTCTATTCCTAGGAGTGGTGGTTCTATCACTAGTACTGATGGTTGTGTAATTGCCCCCTGCAAACATAGGTAGTTATTTCATCTTTGGTTCGTGTTCCAAATTTAGCGAATAGAACTTAAGCATGCGCATGTTTTGAATGATTCTTGTTATGCTTCTTGTTCTTGTCACCTTGAATTCACCTCCATGCTAGTCTAACTCAATTCTTAGTCTAATTTTAATCATTTTTAAGTCTCTTCTACATTTTACTCTCATTTCAACTCATTTAAACTCCCCCTTGCAACTCCGATTCCTCTCCTACAAGTATTCTATTTTTATATGAATTTTAAATTTGAAAAAATGCATTCAAGGTTAAATTTTTGAATATTTATATAACCACAACCTAATTACTATTATTTTGAGTTTTGTCTTTTAATTGTTTTCATGTTATACTATACAATTTCAAGCAAGGAGGCTCATTGAATTTATAACCAGATATTTGCAGTTAGTGCACTAACCAACCACAATCAATTTTTATTTTATTTGAAGTTGTGTTCCTCTCATATTATTCTTTTACTACTATTATTTTATCATTATATTTGGTTAGAGAGTTCCTACAATAAATTATTTTGAGTAGAGCTAGCGCACTGAGGACCCCATCATAAATACATATCTTGCTTCGAACTAGTCTACATCTTGGTCAGGTTAGGGGTTTCTAGTTTTATTTTTTCAATTTATTCAATAAATTATATTAGATTATTTTTATTTCGTGCATTATATCAAATATATATTTTGAAAAGACAAATAGATAGGAAAAATAATTCCTCTCTTCCCATCTTTACACTAAAAATATTAGTTAAGTTCTTTACTGTTTATAGCCATACAATAGATTATTTCAAAGAATATAGATTTGAATCCAAACCCTAAGAAGATATTACAAAACATAAAAAAACACTTCTAGCTACAACAAAAATCAATTTTTAGTTCAAAACAAGATTTTATTCACACACAAACAAGCACACTAGCAAATAAAAAACTCTATCCAAACCTAAGAGAGTAAAATGTAGTATCTTGGTATTGATTTTTTTTGTTTGAATAAATTCAAAATGATATTTTAGTTCATTAAATTAGAAAATTGGAACATAGATATTTTCTTTCATTTGATATCAATCATTTAAACCTAGTGTGCATTCACTTAGAAACACTAAAAAATAGTGCTAGCTTGTATATGCAAAAGAATACCTAGATACTTAATAATATTACTGCTTAGGATCAAGGTCTAATTTTGTATCTACTTGAATATTAGAAAATATTAGTTTTACATAATAAAATTACTCACCTATAATCTGGAAATATAAAAAACATTTTCATTTAGTTTGCATCTAGAAAAATTAAAAATCAATATTTTACATTGCTAGCGTAGATTTTGCTTTCTAGTATCACATGCATTGAAAAGTGAACTGAAAAATACCAAAAAGAAACATTCTTTAATTTATTTCAAGATATTCATTTTTGTTTTCTTTCAGATATTAGTTAGCTTTTTTTTTGGTCAAAACATTTTAAAAAACCAAAACCAAAAGCAAATCAACAACCAAAATCTTCTACCAGTGAGCACAAACATTCATTAAATCTTACTTCTGTTAGTGTAGGTTTTTATTCCTGTTATCATCAAAATTTTCACCCTTGAAGAGGTTTTTCAAGCCTCCTCACTTAAGTGATAGCATGGAGACACATCTAAGCTGTGGGTGGCCTAATTAGTAAGGTGAATCTCTAGATAGGGATAGCTCCCTTGATGCTATAACCCAAAACCACTACTAAAACTATTGATTATAAAGGAAAATGGTAAGAGAAACTAAAATAAACTAAACTAGGGAGGTGATGCACCAAATTAACACCCTCCACTTGAATATCATGCACTAAAAACATGAACTAGGCATGAATCTGATCACACCACTAAACAAGGACCTTTAAGCATGAGTGTTTCAACATGGAGGTCATAAACAATGTATTGAATGAGAGGGATAGTCAAGAGGTCTAAGGAAGACACTAATTATTGAAATATAATTTAAAACTATATAAATCTACCTCAGACTCACCATGTGACTTTCAATAAGATAATCCAATTACAAAGAGGTAGGGGAGGACAAATAAGAGAGAGTAAAAGCACTACTACTAGAATTCATCAATAACCACACAAGTACACTAGTTTCAAGAATATGAGAAGGTAATAATTAGCTCTATTCCACATTAAAAGACATAATACAAGTGTTTAGTTGAGTAGGGCTTCGTCATAGTCAAAAAATCCATAACAAGCCATTTAAGGCTACATATATAGGAGAAATGAAGGAGAGAGAGAGAAAGAGGCATAAAAGTAACTCCCATGACAAGTATCACTTCATCCAAGTCAGTTATAGTTTAAGAGGAGAGTTTGAGATTAATTTTAACCATCTATTTGGCATGTTCTGGCTACTTGATGATGATATTATAGAGGAAAGGTGTATAAGAGACTCTTAAAACTCCCTAGATGACTCATCAACCTTATTTGAAACTGCATATTATTGGTAAAAGAGGAGTTACAAACTTGTGTTTGACATTTGGAATTATTTTTTAGGATTAATTGATATATACAATTCCATCCTAGGCCAATTCTATGTTCTTTCCATCTTGGGAGAAGATGAGAACTGAGTTTCTAACTTGTTCATGTTGCCAAGAGCCTGCAATTCAACCCTTTTAGTGTAAGATTGATCATCTTTCTTCTCTTAGGGCTAGTTAGCCACTTGAAAATTTTAATATCATCATGAATAGCTCTAAAATTATCTATGAAATACCACAATACCTGTGTCTTGGCTTAATAAACCTCTACCATTGGGTAGGAAAACTTACAGGCCATAAAACCCTACAAACTAGCTCCAAGAGGTTATTTTTTAGGCAAAAAATCTATACATTTCCTCCCACACGTGTGATATATTGACTCATTAAGGTGATATTAGGTGTGAATATGTCATTCAAATAGTTTTTAGGCCATTCAAGGGAATTTTTAGCTGTTATAAGGACCTATACCTTCATCAAGCCCCTACAAGGGTTTAGAGAGGGTTTAAAGTGGCCAATCATCTTAACAATGACTCATAAAGGTCAAGGCATAAATAACTGAACCAATGCCCAAATTTTATATTAAATATGGGTCTTATTCCATGGTTAATATATTTATGTCCCATGTAAATGATACTTCAATATCCAAGCACAAAATTGAGCTTTCTTGAGCTTCTCACAGTGCAAAACATGGTTTGGGCAGTGTTTGCCTTCTTAAAGATGATTCATAGAGAAAATAAGCTTAATACATGAATAAATGCCATGATATTATATTGGGTAAGATTCTCTAACATATACAAACACCAATTATATGCATGGAATACTTCCATGGAGTTCTGAGCCTAAAAAGAGAAGCTCTCGACCTAGTTAAATTGTGTGTGAGACCGAGAGAGGGTTTTTGGACCAAAACTCCTAAAAGTGAATTTAATGGTTATAAGAGACTCTAAAAGATATAAAATAGTATATATCATATTTATTAATTATCTCCAATATTTATTGACCTTCTAAAAGGTCTGGCAACCTGATTTTCACAGTTTGAGGGTTTGTAGGCCATTAGGCTAGTTTGGCCCTAATAGCCTTGTTTGAGGTTTGATTTCATCATAAAAAGGTTCAATTATTTGTGAAAACACCTAATAGGACTCTTAATTCCATTATTTACCATCTATAACTAATTATCAATGCAAAATTACATTTTATCCTCACACTTTTGAAGGTGGACTTAATACTTTCAATTAGACCTGTAGGTCTGCATTTTAGGTTTCTTGAGTAGTCATCACTCACTATGCATTTTGTGATTTTTTAATTTCTATAAATGAGATTAAAATTCACAAATATCTCTTCCCATGTTCCACTTATCTCCTAAGACACCATACTCATCAAATTACCCCAAAACTTGCAAGCTTTCTTCACCATTATACTCATGCATGTAGGTGTTGATTAGGGTCACTCTGCTAGAGCTTGAGAGGGCATAATTTTGGTGATTTATTTTCCTTTAAAAGATTCAAAATATACCCTCCATATTCATAACACTTAAAACCTATTGTCTTATTCATCTTTACACACTCAGACATGTAGGTGATGATTTAGGCTTCTATGCCTAACTAAGTTTTCTGACCATTGCACTACCCTCAATCATCTTGAAACTTTATGAGGATCCTTTTAGTGCTTGGAAATGAGGTTTAAATAACTCTTTTGGTCTTCAAACCTCATATTCCCATACAAGGTCCATTTTACTTTCTTGGAAATGGAGACCTATAGGTTTGTAGACTTGTAGGTCTACATTTTATCATTTTGAGCCCCTTATGAAGCATTTATACTCATATTAGCACTATTTTTTTTTATTGCCTCAAAACATGCCTCATGAGGTTATTAACTTAATATTCCACTGGTAATTCAAGGTTTGTCACCTTTTAGTTCACTTTTGTGTAGGCATGTTTTTACATAGTCTCAAGCCTGAGATGACAATACGTTTGCTTGGATGAGTTGGTGATGAGGTCACCAATAATTTTGGAATTATTGGAGGCCTAAATTATAATTTTAATTATTTGAAACCAATTATCATATTGGTTTCTTGTATTTTTAGACCTTCGTACCATGTTGACCTTCATACCTGTAGGTTATGCACAGTTAGACAATGAAGATGAGAAAATGATCTTTTTGCCATTTTTGGCACTAACCATGCTTTGAGGACGTCTTGTTAGGTTGTGGAGCTAAAAGCTTCACTATATGAAAACATGGAGGAGGTTGCTGAGTGTCACAGTCACCGGTGTCGATCAGGCCAACCGACATCAGTCAGGGGTGAACAGAAGGGAAATTGACATCGATAGGAGTTGGCCGACATTGGTCACCTCTAAATAGACAGGGACTGACGTTGATCGCCTGTGCGGTTCCAAAATTGTTCGTTGCATGAATAGTTAGTTTTTTGAATTGATTATTTACATGTAAAGACTATTTCAAGTCTTGAGCTGCGTGTCTAATTATTATAAATTAAAAGTCTAAGTTATTGTTTAGTATGGGATCTATTTATAGACCCATTGGCATGTATTATAAAAAGAGAGAAATAGAGGAAGGCAAGGTAGATCCTTCCAATTGTAAGATCATTTGAATTGTAAGTTGTTGCAAGTTCATGGTAGATCTACATGTGTAAGTAAGATCATTTGAGCTGCAGGTTGTTGCAAGTTCATGAGAGATCTACTTGAAATACTTTGAGTACTTGTGTACTGGCAGTGTTATTACTGACTAGTTGGAGGTGAACACCAACTCTGTGTTTGAGTTGTGTGTTGGGACCATTTTTGGTAGGAGAGTGAACTCTTGATTGAGAATTACTGGGAGCCCTTGAGGTGTGGGAAGCCTCTGAGAGGTGTGAGAAGAAGTGGCATCTTCTTTATTATATTTTCTTTCTGGATGAGTATTAATACAAGATTGTGTATTGTCTCTCATATTCTGTGTCATTTATGAATTCTAGTTACTTGTGCATTTTGGTATAATTTAGTGTTTAGTTGCTTATACAAGGTAATCATATGTACTCTTATTGAGGAGTAGGATCCTGACAGTTGGTATCAGAGCATTTATGTTTTAGATTCCTCATCAATTGGTATCAGAGCTTTTGGTTGGGTTACTAATAGGTTGTATCAGATCTGGTTAGTGTTTGTTGATTACAGGTCACTCACAGGGGTTTTTGTTTGAGTGGGAGTATAATAATGGTAGAAGAAAGTAAGCTACGAATGGAAAAGTTTAATGGCAAGAACTATATATTATGGAGGATGCAGATAGAAGATTATCTGTATCAGAAAGATTTGTACTTATTGTTGGGTGGGGTTGCATGCAAACTCACGGATATGAAGGATGAAGAATGGGAGGTTCTTGATTGGAAGGCTCTGGGATCTATAAGGTTGAGCCTTGCATCATCTATGATTTCCAACTTATCACGGGCTAAGACAACGGTAGAGTTGATGAAATCTTTGGCAAATTTATATGAAAAACCCTCAGCTTCGAATAAGTATTTCTTATGAAGCAATTATTTAATTTGCAAATGTTGGATGGTGGATCTATACATAGTCATCTTAGTGATTTCCATGGTTTGGTAAACCAGTTAAATTCAGTCAATATTGTTTTTGATGATGAAATTAAGGCTCTCTTAATCTTATGCTCATTACCTGAAAGTTAGGAGATTTTGGTAATGGTAGTTAGTAATACTGCGTCTGCTTCAAAGATCTTAAAAGTTGATGATGTTGTGAGTGTAATCTTGAATGAAGAAATTCATAGGAAAAATATAGGTGAATGATCAGAGAATGCTTTGAGTGTTGAAAGCAGGGGAAGGCAAAGAGAGAAGATCGATCATGGGAGATCAAGGTCAAAGATAGGTAGGAGATCCAAATCCAGGTATTACAAAATAACCTGCTAGAAATGTGGAAAGCAAGGGCACTTAAAGAGAGATTGCTAGGTGAATGAAGATCAGCATGAAAGACATGAAGAAGTAGATGTTACAGATTTTATTGCATAGGATGCTCTGGTATGTTCTTTAGATAAATTAAAATCTTGGGTTTTAGATTTTGGTGCCTCTTTCCATGCATCCCCAAATAGGAATTTTTTTCATGAATATGTCCGGGGAGACTTTGGAGAAATTTATTTAGGGGATGGTAAGCCTTGTCAAATGGTTGGCAAAGGGAAAGTGAAGCTGAAATTACAGACGGGCAACACATGGGTGTTGAAGGAGGTCATGCATGTCCCAATCTTGAAGTGGAATTTGATTTTTGTTGGAAAGTTGGGTGATGAGGGTTGCACAGTAACTCTCATAGCAGACTCTTGGAAAGTTTTCAAGGGTGCACTTGTTGTAGCAAGAGGTAAGAAAGTAGGTACTCTTTATCTATCTACTTGTATTACTGATTCTCCTTCTAGTTTATCTACTTCAGCTGTAGATTCGAAGATGTGACTTAATAGGCTTGGTCACATGAATAAGAAGGGGATACATGTTCTTGAGTCAAAAGGTATGCTTTCAGATTTAAAAAGCATGGATTGAGATTTCTGTAAGCAAAAGAAGAAAGTGACGTTTCTTAACACTGGGTCAAAAAAGCAGGGGGTAGCTTTTGTTGGAGGATCACAATATTGCAGAAGGAAGAAATTTGATGTTCATGACAAGAACAAGAAAGCCTTGGTTTTCAAGGAGAAGATGATAGACAAAGATCAATGCAAGGGGATAAAGAATTCTGAGTAGAGCAAGGTTGATTTGGATAGGGTTTTGATCCAAAAGGAGCTCATAGGTAAAAGTCATTGCTCACAAGTAAAACACAGAGACCGATGTCGATTAGAAAATTGACGTCGACGTCTAGATAGGGACCAACATCGGCTATGTGTAGACCGACATCAGTGACTCAGGGACAAGTAAACACTAGCATCGGTTAGGGGGAATCGATGTCAGTGATGAGGCAGTCACATGGAACCAACATCAGTCGGGTGTAGACTGAGATGTGATTGAAATCGGTCACTGAGATAGATTTTGGGTGGACAACAAGATGTCAAGGAGTCTCAAGCACCCATATGGAAGACTTAAAGGGTAAGTAAGCCTCAAATTCATCATTTTCCTTCTTTACACTACTTGTTGCTCAATGATGGTCAAGAACCAGGAAGTTATTAAAGAAGTAAAGCAGGTAGATCCAAGAAATAGTGGGAGCTTGGCATGGATGAGGAATGTGATTCCTTAGAGAAGAACCAAATGGGAGTTTTTGGTAGAGTTTCTAGCTGGAAGAAAGCACTGAGAGACGAATGGATTTTTAGGATAAAAAAGAGCGGGAATGGACACGTGAGACAGAAGGCCTGGGTATATGGTCTTGAGTAATATGCAGGACAATAGAGGTTTAACCATTGTGTTTTCTTTACCAAGTTGGATAATATTAGCTACATTATCCTGTTACTATATGTTGTGCTTGTTGCAGGGTTACACATACAGGGAGTTGCTAAACTAAAGGTAAATTTAGTTTAGAGATGTGTCATGAAGAATCTGGGAGCAGCAAGATTCTTTGGCATGAGTGTGTTCTAGAGACATAGAAGGTCACAGGTTGATTTTGTCTCCAGATGATTGTGTGAAACTGGTTAGCACGCCGATGGTTGGATAATTCTATGAACAATGTCTTGATTCACATGATGAGGTTAAATACATGTGTACTAAATTTAAGATTTCCCAAGCAGTGGGAGCTGTCAGCAAGTTTGGGGTCAATCTGAGAAAGAAGCACTAGAGGGTAGTTTAGTGGAGTCTCAGGTATTTAAGAGGGACCAGTAGCAAGTGCACATGCTATGCAGGGTTATGTTCTTTTCTACATGGGTTTGTAGATGCGGATGTGGCAGGTGATTTGGATGACGGGAGGTACACCACAAGATTTGTGGTGGTTGGTTTTCAAGATTGAGCTTGAAGAGGGATACAATGCCAGGAAACAAACTAGATGATGTACACGTATAGGTACAGGTGCAGCTATTTATCTCCAAGTGGGAGATTGTTAGGTTGTGGAGCTAAAATATTCACTATATGCAAACATGGAGGAGGTTGCTAAGTGTCACAGTCATCGGCATCGGTCAGGCCAACCAACGTTGGTCAAGGGTGAACAGAAGAAAAATTGACATCGGCAGGAGTCGGTCAACGTCAGTCACCTCCAGATAGACAGGGACCAACATGGTCACCTGTGCGGTTCTAGAACTATTCGTTACACGAATAGTTAGTTTGTTGAACTGATTATTTGCATGTAAAGACTATTTTGAGTCTTGAGCTGCGTGTCTAATTATTGTAAATTAGAAGTCTAAGTTATTGTTTAGTATGGGATCTATTTATAGACCCATTGGCATGTATTGTAAAAAGAGAGCAATATAGGAAGGCAAGGTAGATCCTTCTAATTGTAAGATCATTTGAATTGCAGGTTGTTGCAAGTTCATGGTAGATCTACATGTGTAAGTAAGATCATTTGAGTTGCAGGTTGTTGCAAGTTCATGGGAGATCTACTTGAAGTACTTTGAGTACTTGTGTACTGGCAGTGTTATTACTGACTGGTTGGAGGTGAACACCAACTCTGTGTTTGAGTTGTGTGTTGGGACCATTTTTGGTAGGAGAGTGAACTCTTGATTGAGAATTACTGGGAGCCCTTGAGGTGTGGGAAGCCTCTGAGAGGTGTGAGAAGAAGTGGCATCTTTTTTATTGTATTTTATTTTTGGATGAGTATTAATACAAGATTGTGTATTGTCTCTCATATTCTGTTTCATTTGTGAATTCTAGTTACTTGTGCATTTTGGTATAATTTCATGTTTAGTTGCTTATACAAGGTAATCATATGTACTCTTATTGAGGAGTAGGATTCTGATAGTTGGTATCAGAGCATTTATGTTCTAGATTCCTCATCAGTCTAAATGGGTTTTCAATAGGCAAAAAATACCACCATAACCTACTTATTACTGATTTCATGCATCGGTGGCTTTCATCCTATCAAGGTTCTACTTGCCACCTTGATTCATGATAAATGCTTGTGGAAGACTGTAGGTCTCCATCATGTTGTGAATTTTTTAGGTACATGTAGGCATGAATAACTATTTAATGGATATTTAGAGAATAAAATAAGTATTTAGGGGTTATAATAAATTCAAAAACCTACTTCCAACTGCTTGAAAACCTAAAACCTCAAGAACTCCATGGTCCTCAGCCTGCAAACTTCTCCAAACATGAAGATCTCTTCCCCTTTTGAGCTCACAAGTGCCAAGTGAGGCTTGAAAAGTCATATGAAAGGATTGTATGAGCCTATTATATCTTCTCCAATTGCTTTAATGCTTCCACTAAGTCTCATAATGCCATTCCAAGAATAAAATTTACCTAGTGGTGTTTTTGTATGGTTTTAGACCACCCTACCTTCTTAGAATTTGTTTATAAATTCTAGCCCATGGAACTCCTCACTAATACATTAAATCTCAAGGTAAAGGGCGTCCATCTTTCTCCAAGATATTTTGATATGAAATTCTCTCTCATGTCTATACCAAGCATTTAAGAATAGCCATTATGAGCTTGCCAAGAGGTCGATGGAAGAAAGTAAGTGTTTTTTACCTTCTTTGGACCTATGAAAGCTTATTGAGAATGGATTTGACCCGGGGAAGATGAAGGGACACACTTTTAATCATTTCAACCTAAAGATGACCCCTCCAAATCCATACAAGTGAATTACTATCTTTTTTTTGGCATTGAAAACCTCTTGTAACTGCTTCTCCTCATTTGAAACTAACATGTCATGACATGTGCTTGCCAACCTCTAGTAATAAACCTTATCACAAGTAATTTTTAATTATATTGATACATGATTTACACCTTTTGTAGTTTTAAAGTAGTTTTTAAAAATTTTACACATATTAGTGGCATATAGAGAAGGTTCAAAATAACTCATTAGCCTTGGATATATCACGAAACCTATAAGACATCAAAGGAACCTATAACATGTTAAGAAATCACAAAAGACCCCCATTAATATTATCCTTGATGATTTGTGTGAGGAAAAGGCACTAGAAGGACTAGAAAACTTAGAAAAAACTTTACCTTAACTTTTCCAAAAGAACCTTAAACTTTGCTAAACACAAAAGGGAGGCCATCCTAAATGGATATTTGAAGGCCGTAAATGGCTATCAACGAAGTTAATATTAGCTAAATTACAAGTTTTTGATGAGACTCACCTATGATAGCCAAATTTGGCTAACATATTGGGTGAAATCATAGAATTACATACCTATTATGCTCATTAGACTAGTTTCTTAGTCCATCCATTGGGCATGGAGTCATCTCTCACTCAATAACATACCTAAATTGACATTGATACTTAGATGAAAATACCATAAAATAGTTAAGACAACTGATTACCTTCACTGAGACAACAAAACAAGAAATAAATACATAAAAATAACACACACACACACACACACACACACACACACACACACACACACACACACACACACACAAGTGCTACAAAGCACTTTTGGAAAACAAGACAATAAACTAATTTAAAAAACTAACCTCAAGACATTTTCCTTCTAGATTAAAAGGAAATTTTTTTCTAACTATTCCTCCATGATATGAGCAATGGTGTAGAGCAAATTGCCCCTTGGACGTGATGCTTGATGGAGTAGTCTTCTTGTTTGCCCACTCATTTGGCATACTCTTATGTGAGTTATCATCATCAAACATGTTCTCAATGAATACATACTCATTATGTGGCTCAAGATAGTTCTCATGATGCTTCTTGATGATTGAACTTGCCTCAAACATGCTCACATCTTGGTTTATATGGGTAACATCATCTTTAGCTTCTTGTGGATTCATGAAATGGTATGTTTGATTTTGAATGACTTCTTGAGGATTACCAAATTATTTCTCAAGAAATTGAGTAGCTTCAAAAGCATCCTATATTTTCCCAAAAAGAGGTATAGGCCCTTGAAGATCCTCAAATTCATTGTAAATATCCAAATACTGTCGCCACATATTATCTTGGAACTCTTCATGTTGATTTGAGAAGGTGTGATGCATATGATTGTCCTCTTGATGGTATGTCTCCATCACCTTTCTAGATACTTCACATGATCATGAACTTCATAGTGATTTCTTGGAAGGTCACCAACCATTGCTATAACTTCTTTCACATGTTTGAACTGCTCTTCAAAGGTGATTCGTTCATGCTCATTAGAGTTGATCGATTCATGATCATTAGAGACCATTGATTCATGCTCATTCAAGACCATTTAAAACCTATTCAAGTATTTATTTATTTTACTTAGGATTTATTCTATGTCAAGATCAACTATAATTTCTTTATGGAGACTTTTTATGTAAACATTTCCTTGAGATCCATCCATTACCAACCTGACTAGCTCCTCTTTGAAACAAGAAAGAAGACCAACACTTTAAATCAAAGGAAAGGGTTAAACACAAAATTTTACCTCTTCTAGGATACTTGAGGCATCTTAGAAGGCATCCAAATTCATCTCAATTTGATCTAGATACTCCAATTCATCAAGAGGTTCTAAGAACTATTGTTCTTGATCATCCATGGTCTTAATGAGATGACTAGTTGACTGGGTAACTGTTGTAACTACCTCAATTAGGATTTACTATTCTTCAGGAGTATTTTCTCACTCAATTTATGATACTACATGATTAATATCACATTCCCCTTCATTGCCAAAGATCGATTTGTTATTTTCTTCACCATGGGGAGTGCCAATGATGAGTTTTTCCTCATGTTCACTTGGAGAGTCCTTTTCATAGCCTTCATTTTGCTCATTTACAACTATAACTTGACCTTCATTAGCCTCTAAAATAACATTTTATTCCTCAATGATCTGTTTTTCAACCTCATAAACCAACTTTGGGCTTTCATGATCAATGAGATTATCCTTATTCTAGCTCCATCCACCAACTAATCCCTTAAACCTTGATATAATTTGGTCTTCACTTTTCTCAACATGGACCTCCTTATTCATTTTAAAACTATCTTGAATTGACTTTCATGATGGGAAAGTTTTAGGTTCTTGAGGAGGGAGGGGTGGGGTTTGAATAGGTTCATGAATTGGATTGAAGCTTGGGATATCTCTCTTATTTTGGATGCCCTCTTGGATAAAATTCTATGATAGGAAGGTTTGGGGCTCTTAAGGAGAAGTGGATGGTGCTTGAATAGGTACAAGTTACTTTTTGGCCTCAATATCTTGATCTAGACATGGCTCATCTTTCTTTCCCCATGATTCTACCACTTGCTTCCACTTGGGGCCTTAGATGTAGGAGCCTCCTCTTAATGGTGTTTTTCAACTTGAGGAGTGAATGAAATATTTGAGAATCTTACAAGCTACCTTAAAGATTCATCAAATTTATGATTTTGAATGAGCATAGGAGAAGGTTCATGAGGGAGAGTAGGTTGAGATTAAGGGAGAATGAGTGAGGCTTTCATAGAATCAAGCCTTTTTTGATGGCTTATTACAAGTTGGAGTAAATTAGGAAAATAAGAGGACTAACTTGGGATTGGAGAGGGTGATTCAAGTCGAGGAAACTTTAATTCTTACTCTTCACATCTTATTAATCTATCCTCCATGCATTGATTCAAATCCATTATTTCTAACCTTTCATTGGTTAGGACATGATTGTTTCCCCTCTCAAAGGTGCCTACTCACTCCTTACAAACTGTAATGAGTCCCTGAGCTTTTAAATGAGATGACTAGGGACAACTTGGCCAAATTCTACGTTTCCATCTATCTTTTTCATCACCATTTTATTTTTATACATATTCATGAGCAACTAAGAATCTTGTTCTTTCTTAGCTTGGATTTCATAGATATACACTCCTTATACCTTAAATCCTCTTAATGGAAAGCTTGATAGGACTGATATGAAGGCTAACAATCTTGGTAAGGTTGATGAATAAAGGAGGGATGATAGAGCTCTTGATAGCAAGGTTGATCACATTGATATCTAGGATCATATGGAGGGTAAGTAGGGTCATTTTAGGGATGGTATGGATCAACATAGGATTGACATGGTTTATTAGGTTGCTTATAAGGACTAATATACTACTGATAGGGCTCACCAACTTGGGTAAAATAGAAGTCTACTCTAAATTTATTCATGAAACCTCATGAAAAACACAAATAATAAAGATCACTTGAATGTAAGAATACTTGGGATGATAAAACCATATGATTGTGTTTGGAGTCACCATTGGTGCTTATATTCATGCCTCTAAAGGCTGATGCATTAAAGAACACACCAATCACTCTTCAATAGACAAAGTCTCTTGTCCCACTAAGTGTATCAGAACTGTTATCATCAAAATTTGCACCTTTAAGGAGGTTATTCAAGGCTCCTCACTTAAGTGATAGCATGGAAACACCTCTAATCTATGGTTGGCCTAATTAGTGAGGTGAATCTCTAGATAAGGTTAGCTTCCTTGATGTTATCACCCCAAAACCATTTCTAAACCTATTGTTTGCAAAGGAAAAGGGTAAGATAAATTGAAATAAACTCTACTAGGGAGGTGATGCACCAAACTAACACCCTCCACTTCACTATCATGCATTAAAAACATGAATTAGGCCTGAATATGATCATAATACTCAATAAGGACCTTCAATCATGAGTGTTTCAACATGGAGGTCATAGATATGTATTGAATGAGAGGGCTAGTCAAGAGGTCTAAGAAAGACACTAATGACTAAAATCCACTTCCAAACTATGAAAATATACCTCAGACTCATCATGTGACCTAAAATAAGATAATCCATTTACAAAGAGGTGGGGGAGGACAAATAAGAGAGTGTAAAAGCACTACTACTAGCATTCATCAACAATCACACAAGTACACTAGTTATAAGCATATGAGAAGGTAAGAATCAACTTTATTCAACATTCAAAAGAATAATACAATTGTTTATTTAATTAGGGCTTCACCATACTTATACAAAGGATCCATAACAAGCCATTCAAGGCTGCATATATAGGAGAAATGAAGGAGAGAGAGAGAAATAGGCATAGGAGTAACTCGCATGACAAGTGTAACTTCATCTAATTTAGTTATAGTTCAAGAGGAGAGTCTAAGATTAGTTTTATCCATCTCCTTATCATGTGTTGGTTGCTTGACATTGATATTCTAGAGGAAAGGCATATAATATACTCTTAAACTCCCTAGATGACACATCAACCTTGTTTAAAACTGCATATTCTTGGCCAAAGAGGAGTTACAATCTTGTGTTTGACACTTGACATTCTTGTTTAGGATTACTTGAGATCTCTAAATCCATCATAGTCTAATTCCATGTTCTTTCAATATTGGGAGAGGATGAGAACTAAGTTTTCAACTTGTTCATGTTGCCACAAACCTATAATTCAACCCTCATAGTGCAAGACTGATCATCTTTTTTCTCTCAGGCCTAGTTATCCACTTGAAAATTGTACTATCATTGTGAATACCTCTCAAATTAACTATGAAATAACACAATAAATATGTCTTAGCTTAAGAAACATTTTCCACTAGTTAATAAAGCTTATAGGCCATAAAACCCTATAAACTAACTCTAAGAGGCAATCTTTTAGGCCAAAATCCATACATTTCCTCCCACACGTGTGATATAGTGACTCATTCAGGTGATATTATGTGTGTAAAGGTCATTCAAGTAGTTTTTATGCCAATCAAGGTAATTTATATCCATTAGAAGGACCTATACCTCCATCAAGATCCTATAAGGGTTCAAAGAGGGTTTAAAATGGCCAATCATCTTAATGATGATTCATAAAGGTGAGGTATCAATCCATAAACCAATTAAAAAAGTTTATAGTAAATAGGGGTCTTCTTCCATGTCTAATAGCTTTATGTCCCATGCAAATTATCCTTCAAGATCCAAGAAAAAAATTGAGCCTTCTCGAGGTTCTCACAATGCAAAATAGGGTTTGAGAGGTAATTTCCTTCTTAAAGATGATTCATAGAGAACATAGGCTTAATCCATGAACTAATGAATTAAGATTAAAAATGGAAAGCCTATATAACATATCTAAGCACCAATTTTACCCATGTAAGACCTCCATGGAGTTGTGAGCCTAGTAAGATTGTGTGTGAGACTAAGAGAGAGGATTTTTAGACCAAAACTCCTCAAAGTGTATTTTATGGTTAGAATATAATAAAATATGTTTTAAATAGTGTATATCATGGTTATAAATTATCTCCAATAGTTATTTACCTTCCAAAAGGTTTGTCAACCTGATTTTCACAATTTGAGGGTTTGTAGGCCATTAGGTTAGTTTGACCCTAATGGCCTTGTTCAAGGTTTGATTTCATTATCCCAAGGTTCCATAATTTATAGAAAAACATAATATGAGTCTTCATTCCTTTCTTGACCATCTATAACCAATTATAAATGCAAAATTACATGTTGTCCTCACACTTTTGAAGGCATACTTAAAAATTTCAATTAGGCTTGTAGCTCTACATTTTAGGTTTCTTGAGTAGTCATAACTCACAATGGATTTTATGATTATTTATTTTATCTCAGTGAGTTAATAAATTCACACGTATCTCTACCCATGATACACTTACCTCCGAAGACTCCTTATTCACCAAATTACCCCAAAACATGTAAGCTTTCTTCACCATTATACTTAGGTATGTAGGTGTTGATTAGGGTCACTCTACTAAAACTTGAGAGGGAATAATATTTGTGGTTTATTTACTTTAAAATATTCAAAATATCCTCTTTATATTCACAACATTGCAAACTTTATATTTTATTCATCTTTACACACTCAGATATGTAGGTGATGATTTAGGCTTCTAGGCCTAACTTAGTTTTCTGGCCTTTACATTGCTCTCAATCATATTGAAACTTTGTGAGGACCCTATTAGTGATTGGAACTAAGGTGTATATATATCATATTTCTTGATCATGGCTTCCATAACTCTTTTGGTCTTAAAACCTCATCTTCCCATACAAGGCCCATTGCACTTTATTGGAAATGGAGACCTACAGGTTTGTAGACTTGTAGGTCTACATTTTGTCACTTTGAGCCCCTTATGAAGAATTTATACTCATATTATCACTAAAAGAAAATTTAAATTGCCTCAAAAAATACCTAATGAGGTTATGACCTTCATATTCTACTAGTAATACAAGGTTTGTCATCTTTTAGTTTACTTTTGTGTAGGTAGGTTTTTACACAGTCTTAAGCCTGAGATGCCAGTAGGTTTGATTAGATGAGTTGGTGATGAGGTCACAAATATTTTTTGAGTTATTTGAGGCCTAACTTAAAATTTTAATTATCTAAAACCAATTTCCATATTATTTTCTTGGAGTTTTATACCCTCATACCTTGTTGACCTTCATACATGTAAGTTATGCACAGTCAAATGATGAACATGAGAAAATGATATTTTTGATCTTTTTGGAACTAACCATGATTTTATGAGGTATAAATGAGTTTTAAATAGGTAAATCATACCACCACAACCTAATTATTACTCCTTTCATGTATTGGTGGTTTTCATACTATCAAGGTTGTGCCTGCCACCTTGATTCATGATGAATGCTTGTGGAAGACTTTAGGTCTCCATCATGTTGTGAATGTTTTAGGTCAATGAAGGAATGAATTAATCTTAAATATATATTTATATCATCAAGGAAGTGTTTATGGGTTATAATAAATTTACCAACCTATTTCCAACTACTTGAAAACTTCAAACTTTAAGAACTCCATGGTCCTCAACGTACAAACTGCTTCAAACATGAATATTTATTCCCATTTTGAGCTCACACATGTAAATTAATGATTAAAAATTCATATGAAATGATTTTAAAATATTATTAGATCTTATCCAATTGCCTTCATGCTTTCAATGAGTTTTAGAATGCCATTTCAAGAAGAAAATTGAGTTAGTGGGGTTTATGTATGGTTTTAGACCACCCTACCTTCTTAGCATTTGTTCATAAAGCCTAGACCATGGAAATATTTAATAATTAATTTAAATTTAATGTCACTAGGGAATACATATTTGTCCAATAGATTTTTACTTGACCTTCTCTCTCCTATCCATACTAATCATTTGAAAACAGCCACTGTGAGCTTGCCAAGAGGTCGATGGAAGAAGGGAAGTGTTTTCTACCTTATTTGGACCTATGAAAGATTAATTATAATGGATTTGACCTAGGTAAAATTAAGAGACACATTTTTAAGCATTTCAACTTGAAGATAACCCCTCTATATCTGTACAAGTGAATGACTATCCTCCTTTTGGCATTGAAATCCTCTTGTAACTGCTTCTCCTCATTTTAAACTGATATATCATGACATGTGCCTACCAAATTTACATTATAAAAATAATCACATGTCATTTTAAATTTATATTTTCTTTATTATTTCCACTTTTAGGGTTTTAAAGTAGTCTTTGACAAGTTTAGACATGTTAGTGACATATAGAGAAGGTTCAAAATGACACATTAGCCTTGGATTTATCATGAAACATATAAGACATAAAAGGAACCTCTAAAACAAGTTAATAAATCACAAAATACCACCCTTAATATTATCCTTAATTACTTTTGTAAGGAAAAGGCACTAGAAGGATTAAACAACCTAGAAACAACTTTACCTTAACTTTTCCAAAAGAACCTTAAACATTGCTAAACACAAAAAAAAGACCATCCTAAATGTATATTTGATGGCCCTATATGGATATAAACAAAGTTAAAATGATCTAAATGGAAATTTTTTTATGATACTCACCTATGGTAACCAAAATTGGCTAACAATTCTATTTAATGGGTTTTCCCTACACATGTTGAGTTCATCTTGCTTAGGTGTCTTTTAGGTCATTGTGAAAGATAATCTCACATTCATGAAGAAGTGAGGACATGTTTATATTTTGCATATATAATTTAACTTCTCAAAGTTTTTATGGCTAATGATGTTAATGCTAATATTGTAATCTTTCGATTGTTAAGTAATTGCTTTTTTTGGCTCATGTTTGATTTCATTACTATACATAAATAATTGCATCATGCATTCAATTTTATCTAGTAGATATTCAATTGTATCTCAATTTTACATGGTATCAAAGATTTTTTGGTAGGTGAATTCCATTATTCCTATTATGAAATCTTGAGTTTTTAGCTTGCCTATAATAGATTTATCATTCGTTGACCTATCATATTGTAGATTCACCATCTCTCAAATTTTTCTCTTCTTTTGGGTCCTTAGTAGATTTAGATTAAGAAAAAGAACAAGGGAGAAGGTGTCTCTTTTTGGATGCATATATTTTGATAAATATTTATGTCAAACATCTTATGCCATCAGATTCATAAGATGTCAAAACTTTAGGATCAACTATAAACACGACCTAGTTTTGTGACAGTAAATTTTTGCCTTTTTTTGAGCATTTTAGGAAATTTTTGATGATTTCATGCAAATATGTATAATATAAAATCTTCCAAAAAAAAAAAATTCTATAATTTTTTAGGTTTATGGATATTTTTAGTGGGTCTTTGGTCAAATTTTAAGAGGTGGAGTGAATCTGGTGTTTTTGAGAAAAAGAATTTCTGTACCTATATGCACTATAGGAACCATTGACATCTCTAGTTCCTGCAAGGATGCCTCCAAACCCCAACACATCAAAACCTTGATGACTGTAAGTATATACTACATCCTTGATGAAAAATCCCAATGTTGAGACTTTTGACTATGGGAGCAATCATTTTTCCTAACATCAAGACTTTTGATTGTAGGAGTAGTCAACTTGCTTGACATTGGGAGTTATGATTATAGGAAAATTCATAAACTTTGGCATCTAGAGTTTGGACTACAAGAGTAGTCAATAACCCCAACATATGTACAAAGGGACATCCCTGACACATTTCCTTACTATGAGAAACATCCAACATCTTGGCATTAGGACTTTAGAATGCACATGCAGTCTAAAACCTTGATGCAATAGGGTCCTACAACCCTGACAAAAAACCTTAACATCAGACATTTTGACTACATGAGCAATCCAAAACCTTGGTAAGTGTGAAGCCTCCTCTAAACTTTGACGAAGGTCTAGAAGACTTTGAATTTAATCCAATGAAGTGTGACACTATTCATTTTCAAAAAGTGTTTTTTGAATGATGTCACTCCCACATTAATCACATTAATCAAAGTTAGGGAGGAGAGCACCAAAATTTGGTCTTATCCCTTGGTTATATGGGATTTAAGCCTTTGGTTGTGCCCAACCCAAAATTGCTTAACTTTTATTCCAAAAGGGCATAAGGTTTTTTTAGACAAGTTGCCACCAATTTTTTTTAGTAATTTACACACCCAATTTATTTTATGTAAAGTGGAATACATTATTTTTTTCTAGCAATAAATATTCAAATGCACATAACTTTCAACTTGTTGTTCCTTTTGAGGTACCTTTTTTTGAAACTGCATGTTTTTTTGAACTTTATATATTTGAACCTCTGCATATTTAGGGGGTATTATATTCATAGTATGAAATAGACACATTTCAACACATAATTCCTTTTCACATCATGGATCTCAGTTCCATCTAATTCTTACACCATTCAAATATCATGAGTGGAAAGTCAAAGTGAAAATTCTCTTGAGAAGGAAAGACTTACATTGATTCATGATGGGTACAGAAACAAAACTAACATCTAAAGCAAGGAAGTTAAAGTACAACTAAAGTGATAAAGCCTATGGTCTATTATGCTTATTTATGTCTCCCAACTTACTCTTTCATATCGAATCTATAACATTTCTAAATCAAGTATGGTTCACATTAGATAAACTCTTTGAAAAGTAGAATGAAATGAGGGGTCATAAGTTGGAGAACAAACTCATCAGTTTGAGTCGAGACAAATTTAATATGATTCAAGACTCTGAACACCAAGTTTAAATCACTTAGGTTATAGTTGAAACTATACATCATTGATAAAAATTATGATTAATGTATTCTTTTTGTACTTGCCAAATTGGGTTTTGACTGTTCTATCTTCATTTCTACCTTTCATGCCAATAAGTGAGCTATTGGAACTAAATGGACCATGTTGTTCTTAAAAATTTTTTCTACCAAATTGACTCAAGAGAAAGACAAGATCATTCAAATGGGCACACTAAAGTCATCTAAATCATATTCCTTGATTATGAGTCATGATAAACAAAAGGCTTTGAATAACAAGGAGAAGAAACAAAACAAGAAGAACCTAGGGCAAAAAAGAGTAAAAAACCTGATGCTAAACCAAAAACATCAAAAGAGTCCTCTTCAGATGAGAAATATAAGAAATAATGACTCACATGAAGCTAATTCAAGAAACCTAGATATGATAAATCTAAATGCATAAAGAAGCAGATCAACCAATTAAAAAAATGCTCAACAAGCACAATATCAATGTTCCTGATTCTTCTAATCAGAGTTCATCAGCACATGGGTCTTCTAAGGCCAAAGATAGTAAGAAGGGAAAATATAATGGAAAAATTCTTTTTGTATTTGTGTTCTAGCCTTCAATATAGGTTATTGATTTTGGTGCATCACACCACATGGCTTCATCAAAAGGCACATTCTTATCCTCATAGTCTTGTTCTATGTCTCCTATTTTTTTGGGTGATGATACTTTGACTAAAGTTAGTGAGAGCGGACATATTTAAGTGAATTATTGGATAAATCATGATGTTATATGTGTTCCCTCATTTTCCACAAATCTCTTATCTATTTATAAAATCACTGACATCAGTTTAGGCAAGAGAGTTGAGTTCACACTCAATTCCATGATTATTAGGGAAGCTAACAGTGACTCCATTATTGTGTTTGGGAAAGTAGATCACCAATAAAATATATATAATTTATTATATTTTTATCATAATCAAACCTCTACTAAATTTCTCATTCATTTAGATAAGGTGAGTAAATTATGTCATGAGCGATTTAACCTTCTCAACTATCACTACCTGGAGTAACTTAGTCATCATGTCAGTCATCAAGACATGGTTTTAGGGTTACCACGA
This sequence comes from Torreya grandis, assembly GCA_037957365.1. Lineage (NCBI taxonomy): Eukaryota > Viridiplantae > Streptophyta > Pinopsida > Cupressales > Taxaceae > Torreya > Torreya grandis. The sequence goes on from JARHVA010004156.1 coordinate 1,053,375, forward strand.
GTTAAGTTTTATAATAGAATTTTACATATTTATATTCTTGGTAAGCATCAAGAGGAGAAATATGACAAGGGAAAATCATAAAGAGTTAAACAAATATTGGAGATTGTCCACAATGACATTGCTAACCCATTTCCAAAACCTTCTTTCAATAGAATAAAGTACATACTTTCATTGATGACTATTTGAGGTATACTTGGGTGTATTTTATTAATCAATAATCAAAGGTCTTTGATCATTTTTAGGACTTCAAGGTGCTTGTATAAAAATAGTTATGTAAATCTATAAATATTTTATGTACCAATAATAGTGGTGAGTATGTCAGTAACTATTTTGAACAATTATATAAATTAGAGGGGATTAAATTATAGTGTATAGTTTCATATAGTCCTCAATATAATTGTGTTTAGAGTGAAAGCATAGGTACTTGAAGTAAATGTCCAATTGTATGCTCCACTTCAAGTCTCTTGCACCTCAATATTGGGTTGAGTCCATCAACTGTGCTTGTTACATTTAGATCTGAGTTCCTCACAAAGCATTAAAGGGAATCACTCCTTTTGAAGCTTGGAGTGATTAAAAACTCATAGTGGATAAATTTTGAGTGTTTGGTTTTTTTGCTATGGCTCACATTCTAAATAAGGAGTGTAAGGTAATGGAACCTCAGAGTCAGTGTTGTATCTTCATTGGATATCCTGTGGGTGTTAAGGGACACAATCTTCTCCATCCCACCACTCATGAATTATTCATTAAGAGAAGTGTTCATTTATAAGTCTTTCAAAATCCACACTTGACACCTCTCACTCTTATTTAGATGCACTGGGATTTGATGATAGTTATGACAATTCAAATCTGCCTAATCAATCTATTGATGATCTTGATTCTTCTTCTAGTTTTGATGATGAAAGTAGTGATGAGGATTCACCTCCTCCTTCTCCCATAATATCTTTAAATGATGATGAATATCCTCCTAAATATTTGAGCATTGGTCCACTTTGGGATAGATAGACACTCTAAAGTTCTATCCAATGGGTTGGAGATCTATCAGACAATAGGTGAACTTGTTCACAATTCCAAGATACCTTATAGGAAAATGAAAACATGACCTGAAATACCTAAAATTTCATAGGTTGATTTTTTTAGGTTGTGACATTTAGGCATCTAGAGATGTCCCCATTTTAGTTTATTATTGAAAATGCTAATTTAAAAAGATAAAATAAGAATTTTTTATGTATGATAATTGCACTTGGTGTTAACAGGATTAAAATGTGTCATTTTATCCATGTCAAAATTAAAAACAAACATTTATAGATTGGTTTCCTCTCAATATAATAAATATGAAATAATATATATCATGGAAACATTAAATATGAAAATCCAAGGAATGAATACACCTTAGGGTATGCAAACCAAATAACCACTCGTTGAACTTGTTTGGATAACACCACAAGGTGATTATGTTCTAAGAAGGTGTAAGTGTTGAAACAACATGTAGAGGAGTGTTAAATTGTTTTAGCACCACAAAATCCTCAATTATACTATCCCAAATATCAAAATAATTCTCTTTTAAAAAACCCAAAACTAGGTTCATATGTAAAGGTGGAATCCTAAAACATGTTTGTATGTAAGAGGATTAACTGTTGTATATGGAATATAGATCCAAGGTGTTTATTTAGTACCATCATTCCCCACTAATACAAAAAATATAAATATAAAAGAGTTTGCATAACCAAAATTCATCCCCAAATTTTGATCCATTTGTACCTCAAAGTGATATAGAATTCCCACATCTATTTGTCATCATGTCATAGAATGCAATCTCAATTTTTTTAATATGCTCAATCTCACTCCTAATATATCTTAAAATTTCATAGAATATCCCAATTTTTTCTCATAATATTATATAATTCCACACATACATCTCCCATATGTCTCAATTTATCATATTTGAATCTATAATTTGACACAAAACATGAATTATCTATTTTTCATTGTCTGGATCTCTAAGAGAAGTCAACTATATTTCCCTATTTTGATATGAGGGATGAAACCTATAAATCACTCATATTAAAATAAATATTTATGCACACCATGTGTTATGTATAAAAATTTAATCATGTTTAAAGTATGAATACAACATGAAAATATATGTCATATAAATTTTTCATCATTCAAGCACGTACGAAACATGTAATCTAAGAAAATGGGCATACAAGTGTCATATTAAGTAAATATTTTAATTAGGCATGCAATAATTAGAATAAAAATTAATGTATGATAGGAATCATGAAATCACACATAATATACGTATGCATGATATAAATCATAGCACTAATATCAACATCAATCATATATGTAACCCCACACATGCATACACACAATATCATGATAATGAAAAACACAAGAATTGAAAACACAACATGAATTTGACCCAACAAGGAAATGACATGGATATGACTTAGACTAGAGGATCCTATAACACAACTGACACATGACATGATAATACATAGATAATGCACTCATAAAACACATAATTTAATACACCTCAATTATCAAATAATATCATAATCATCAATATCAAGCATGCACATAACAAACAAAGTCATCTTATTTAATAAATTAATGTCATCCTTTAGTATTGTAAAACACAATATCTATATGAAATAATAATCTAGAAAATATAAGAAAGATAAAGTCATGTGTCATAGTATTCCATGATCAATAGACTAGTATAAAAAGCGTTTTAACCTTTTAGGACTTAACTAGTGTAAATCCTATATTGTTAAAGGCATGAGTATGACAATAATATAGAATGAAAACTAGAAATAACTAATTTAATTAACCTTTCCAAAAATATCAAGTGAGAAGAGAAAGAGTACTTATCTAGAAATAAATACGTCTTTCTACAGATCAAGGAACTGAAACAAGTTAGAGAAATACACAGACACCTATTATATGACTGTGGTTGAAATCTTGTATTGGACAGTAACACTAATATCAGGATAGTAGTTCTAGGTGGTGCTAGTGTCTAATTATATCACTAGTATCCCTCTTATAAGCACTATCTAAAACTTTTAGGGAAGCTATGGGAGGTTTTGGGAGTTTTGTAGGTGGTTTTATGTCATCTAAAGCTTGAGTGTGTCACTATTTTAGATGAATATCTTCTAAAACCTTAATGAGTAACTACACACATGAAATAACAACTAGATCAAATGCAAAAATGAAGGAAAAAATTGGGTTATGGGATGTTACAATCACATGGAGTAGAATCCTTGTTGTCCTAGCTATTGCCTACAATAAACTAATGCTAAGGGTCTTAGAGTGCATGTAGTTCTCCCTTAGTGAACATGCATAATCAACTTGCATGATATGCTATAATGAATTTCACTTAGGCCCTTCTTTAATTAAATATGCAATGTCTAAATGTGAAAATTAAGTAGTATGCTGAGTATTGAGCTGTACTATTGACTGATTTTATGTAATTATGTGCCAAAGTAGTAAATGCTAGATGTAAAATACCTTATTAGGATATTTATATAGAAGGAAATTTGATTTAAATATAAGACCTTGTTCGATGGATGATAAGTTGAAAATAGTGATAAAAAACATAAGAGAAGGCTCAAGATAGGGTTAAAACTCAAACATGGGATAAAATTCCCCTTAGACACTAGAGCCATAATTGGACACTAGCACCACATGGTGCTATTATCCTAAAAATGATGCTAGTGTCTTGAAGTTTAAAGCATAGCTAAAACCAAACAAGATAGGCTAGGGCCCCTTGTGACTGGGAAGAGGTGACTTAGGGCCACTGGGGCTGTAATAAATAGGGGAAATAAATCATAATAAATAAAAAAGACTCAAAATGACTATGCAAACAAGGAATATATTTATCATTAAGACCTTCATGTGAAAGAGTAACAAAATACATAGTACTTGTGGTTTCTTGACTAAATTAGTCATTTCCCCCCTTTTATTTTAGTAATACAATGAAATAAAAGTACTAAAGTAAAATAAAAAGAGGAATACGTATTTTTACTTGTGTGGATGTTTTCTGCGCCTAGCCTACTTCTTGGCCAAAGAAGTAGACATGAGCTAGAGTGAAATATATGAAGAGGAAATCCATAGTGTAGATGTCATCTATAGTGAATTTTAATGGTACCTTGAATCATGAGGAACAAAAACCTATTTTACCCCCACCTTGATATTTGTATTGAATCTGAGTATGTAAAATTAATGCATGGAGAAACAAGGCTTGCTTGACCCCACCCTGAAATCTAAATTGAATTTGGGTATGTAAAATGAATGTTTGAAGAAAAGGCTCACTTTCCCCCACTCTGGTATATTTGGGTATGTAAATTGGGTCTATTGGAATGCTATTGATCAACCACTATAGACGGTCTTATAACCCAAACTCATAAAAACATAGTGTCATCCTGATGATGATACTAGGTGTAACTTGATAATATGAAAATAGAGATCAAAGACACGTGCTATACATCATGACCCCTGATCTTGATATCCAAGTAATATATCTATGTATCTAAACACTTGTATATCTGAGTGAACCCGTATATCTAAGTAAAAATATATATATCTATGTAGTTGTATCTGGGTAAACCTATGTATTTGAATATATGTATTTAAGTAAACTTGTGTATCTATGTGAACCCATGCATCTATATATCTATATATCTATGTATCTATATAGACCTGTGTGTCTAAAGATATATTTGAGTAGACTGTATATTTGTGTGAACCTATGTGTCTAAATCTATATCTGAGTAGATTGTATATCTGTGTGAACTTGTGTGTTTAAATATTTATACATCTATGTAGACTTGTGTATCTGAATAGCTATATTTGAGTAGACCTATGTATCTCTGTGAACTTGTGCATATAAATATATGTATATCTATGTATACATGTGTATCTATGTGAATCTATGCATCTAAATATCTATAAATCTCCATAGACCTATGTGTATGAATCTCTACATGTCTGAAGCAATTTGTGTGTATTTAACCCACCTTTGGTGAGAGAGTTAAGACTATGGTGAGGTTTTCTAACCAAAAGTGGCAATTATCAGTTGTACTGGTGTTAATTAACGAGTGTGATATTATTTTTGAGTTTGTTTATTGTGGTGGAGTTGATTGTTAAAATTTGTACTATGATAAACATTTTGTCTATATTGAGGTTATGATGTAAACATCATTTTTTTTCATTTTATAGAGTTAAAAGTGATTATGAGATTGGTTTAACCAACATAGGGTGAGGCATATTGATTTCAATTCCCACGTGAAAGAGATGGTTTATAAATCAGAGATACGATTCTCAAGATAGTGCACTGGCAAGAAATTAGTATTAGTTGGTGAAATTGGCAGACAAGGTCAACCTTAATAAGGTAGCATTTGATAAATGTGACTTAAATAGGTTATTTTATTAGTTTTTAAATTTTTTTAAAGAATTTGAGTTGAGAGTAATTGTTTGTCTGAGCTAGAGAATATGCCGAGGAGTTGAGGAGCCACTTTGACCTCATATGAGGAGGTGAAGGCACAAATCTAGGCTGAAGAGGTGATTACCTATTAATGAGTCCATATTGTTTCCCATTATTGTCATTTTTAATGCATTTTTTTATATTTTTATTTAAAAATTAATAATTTTAGGGCATGCTTAGGGATATTTATGCTACTATCCTTATATGGGTGCTATTGTCTAGAACCTGGTGCTAGTGTCTATGATGTGGCACTATTATCTAGTGCTAGTGTTGAGTAGGCCTGATTTGTAATGATTATTATTTTTGAAAGGTCTTTAACATCTATTTTTATTTATTGTAATGATATTTTATATTGTTGAGGTCAGATTTAGTTATACTTTTATAAGTTGATGCACATATGAGAGAGTTTCAGACTAGATGATTGATGGAGATCCTATGGGGTCTACACCTATTAGATCTTGAGATAGCCATGTTTGAAAGAGTTGGTTTGATACATGTGACATTCCTAGAGCCAATTCCATAGGATAAATATAGGATGACTGCACTATGTAAGAGATGGGATATAGATACATGTACTTTCTAGTTACCTATTAGGGATATGAACATTACTCTAGAGGATGTGTATAGGATTTTATAGCTACCTATTTCTGGGAAGAGAGCCATATTATAGGAGGATGTAGGTGATTAGGATATACAATGGGATTATAAGTATTTATATGCTATGGTTTCAGGGACACATCATATAGGGAGCCACAATGATATACTATTGACATTGATTGTCACTATCGAGGTTCTATGATTGTAGAAGTTCTTATCTATTTTATTAGCTTCATTTATGGCTATAGATGAAAGTGGAGTATCAATCTCCTATAGGCTTCATGAGATAGTGTAGGATATAAAGGAGTATGGTACCATATATTCATGTGGTCAGATAATTCTATCCACCTATATAATGATTTATACCATTTTAAATATGAAATGTGTGACAGAGGTATCATATCATCTACACTATTACACTATTGGGCATATGAGCACATAGAGTGAGTAGGCCAGTGATTCCTTTATGAGATGATTGGGCCAACCTACAGTTATTTTCAAAGAGGTGGACTAGGAAGGATTACATGCCTAGGAGGAGCATGATGTAGTGCTAACATGTGATATATAGTTTGATAGTTGGGGACATTATCTAGAGGCCCTATAAGGGCTACAAGAGATGGCCTAAGGATGGTACTCAACTTAGATAGATTCAAGTGAGATGTTGGCTGCATAAATTTTGGGTCAATGTGTATGAGCGGTTATAGTAAGAGTGGGTTACATGATAATTTGGTGTGGTTCAGGATGTGCCCCTAGCACTAGTGGTGTGGTTGAGGAGTTCTCAGGCTCCTATGAGGCCAAGTAGTAGGCCTAGGCCATCACCTATTGAGTTAGACCTCATTCCTTTAATAGAGTAGGTCCTATGATTGACATACTAGATGTAGATGATGTAGGAGTCACTGATGCCTATACATCTTGGTAGGGAGATAATAGATAGGAACCTTTATTTTTGAGAGGTTGGATTATCACTAAGGATGTACTAGATGTGGAACCCCTTAGGTCTATCGATGGTAAGTTGTTATAGTATGTTAGTACATTCTATGTATTTGGTTACTCATTTACTTGATTAGGAATCTGAAGTATTATGTGCATATGTGCAAGTTCAAGTGATGATGAGTATTGGGATAATATTATAGAGTTTACGCTATAGGTATTGACACAACATATCCTAGATGATGCTATGGAGGATGGATTAGTATATAAGGATACCGATGTTTGTGGTGTTCATGCCAATTTATTTGATCGAGATGTGATAGCTACTACAATGTATAGATAAGTAACTATGGATAGAGACAAGGCACACATGGAGTTGCATAGGTAGACCATGCCTACACTTGATGCTCTAGGTGGGACTAGTAGTCAGATAGTTGATGATTACATAGTCTATAGTGAGAGCATGTGGAGTATATGGATGAGCTAGGTATGTATCACAAAAGGGAGAGTAGACATAGTCATCAATCAAGGTCATGGAGGGAGAGTGGAGCCTTCAGTTATAGCATGGATATGTTTGAGAGTGAGAGTGAGGGGACTGGTCCTAGTGGCCATGTTTTTATTATTGATTGATATACTATGCTTGTATTTAAACTATATTTTGAGTTATATATAGATGTTCATTTTTATATTGTCACTATATATATTAGTATCTAGATCTGGTTATATTATGTATGTTTATATGTGTTTAATTGTTTTAAATGATGATATTAGTATAGAGGTAATGTATTTATATTTATTTAAAAATGTTTAGGTACATGTGTAGTGGATTAGGAATGTTATTTATTGATATAGATGTTACATGTGTTTTGTAAGATATATGCATGTAGATCATGTGATTGCAATATGCCTTATCTAAATTAAGATGGCATGGAGAACCAAATACCATACTACTCATGTTGCATCAGTGTAGAAGAAGACTTTGAAACTAGAACTATGTGTGATATACTATTAATGGCTAGGCATGCAAACTCTATAGCAAAGAGATTGATTGGTTGGTGTGCTAAAACTATACTCTGAGCTCTGTGATCTTTGGAAAATATCTTAATCAATGTTCAAGCTAAGGTTGTAATAATTATTTCTAAATATCTTGATAGGTTTTCAAATTGATGCTATGCTCTAATATCTATAGTTGTTTCTAAATATATTGATAGGTGTTCAAACTAATGTTATGCTATGATGTCTATAGTTATTTCCAAATATCTTGATAGGTGTTCAAATTGATGTTGTGCTTTGATCTCTATAGTCGTCTCCAAATATCTTGATTAGATGTTGAACTGATGTTGTGCTCTAATCTCTATAAACTGGTTATCACCTCTACTAAATCTATGGTGCACAAGATCACTCATAAATAGGTGTCCTAGACACCACATGGCTCACACGATGAGTAACTAATGACTCCTCAAAGGGAATGTCCTAAGATAACTTTATTATAGAGGAGTGTGATCTAGGAGAGTGTGGAAATTGAGATATTGGTTCCCCCTGTGTGAATGCTATAATGCCTTGATTAACATACTGGTTAATATAGGCTTAGAGTGTATAACAATGATTATCTGAATGTCTATTTATTTTATGAAAATTGTAATATGGCTTATTTTGTACCCTAAACAAATGGTGTGTTGGATGATGATTAGTAGGAGGAAGTGTGATCATCTCCTTACCTAATAATGTAAGTAATATGTCAGGAGTCCTATCCCAATCTAAAAATTGTATAACCCCTCTGTGTGTGTCTTGTGCTCTAATCATTGTAGGAGGTTATATATGAAGTGGATATTTATTCTTGTTGGGTATCTTTATTAGTTATTTCTATTCCATTGGTTTCTTAATTGGAAATGGATTAGGTTATTATACCTTGTTTGATGACTGGAGATTTGAGAATCCTACATCCAAATTTTCCTCTAAATGTGTAACCACGAGTCTCAAAATTTTCTCTAATCCCAAAGTTGTGTAACATAGATGTCTAAATGACTGTGATGTCTCATATAACAATTTCTCTCAAATAGGGAGAGTGAGACCTCTAGCAAAAAGGTATGGTACTTCTAAATCTATTGGTTGGTAGATCAATTAATGCATACATGTTTTGGATATTAGAATGTATTCATTGACTATTTCTGACTAGCCCTGGTGAAGTTATGACAACCTCTCATATGTAACTCAAGGTCTATTGTTCTAAATGTAATGCATGAGAAAGACCTCTTATAATTCATCATATGTGTGTAATGAACCACTAAGGAGTGAGTGATGAAACCACTCTATTTACCGACCCTCTAGAGTCCTAAAAAGTCACTGTAAAAGATCAAACTACTAGTAACATGTGCCATAGGTTTCTTGTAAGATTAGAGATGCAGGTATGCATCTTCATGTCCATCAAACTTTGGTAAATTTGGTATTTGTATTTTTGATGGTAATTTTGCATTGAAAATCCTGTGCAAAATGGGATTATTATGGATGGCATTAATTACCACCCATGAATGGTATCCTTTACTTTCCAATGTGAGATGGTGTACTTATATTTGTAAATCACCCACATCATTCATCAAGGAAATTACCTCTTGTGAAGATATATTATCATTATCAAGGGGTTCATTTAACTTTTGAATTTTGTTATTTATCTTAACCATTGTTATATTGCATTGGGATTATTTTTTATGGAGGGTTGGTTTGCTCTCTGTAACCTTTGGAGGTGTGATAGATGGGACCTTGTTAGAGGGAAATGAGCTATCACCCTCATTTAGGTTAGTTTTAGAAACAAGTTCTATGATAGTAAGGGGGTTGAGGGAGATTCATTGGTATCTCTTATTTTGTTAAGTTTTAAATAAGTATCACATGCTAATTGAATAGAAGGCACTTTAATCTCAAGTAAATATAAGTTATGAACATAAGCATAAGTGTGTGTGTGTTTTTTTGGCATGTGACCTAGTATTTATTTGAACAAGAAAAATAAGTAATTATAAGGAGAACTAGGTGTAGATTTTATGTCATCATCATAATCACAATAATAATCATTATGCTAAGGTTCATCAAAATCTGTGTTTAATTAACTTATATACGTAAGAGTATAAGAAGTATCATCCACATGCTCATTAAGAGAGAGAGTAGGAGAACATTTTTTCTTTTTAATACTATGCAATGTGTCATCATGTGTGGGTGCAATGCAATGGATTTGTTCACTAGCTATGTGTGAAAGTCATGAATTATTATCACTTTCAATCTTGGAGTTAAGGGTAGAATAAGTAGCAATCATGTTTTATTTTTGCATATTATGACATGTAGGAGAAGAATTAGAGACATTTGAATTATCAATTTATTGTAAAAAATCATTACATTGAGCTTGGAATGTAAAAGAAGGTGATAAAATAATTTTGGCTACCTTAATTTATGCATTTCTAAAAGGTGTAATATCATTAGTACATATTTTTTTTGAATTTAACTGAGAAGGGTAAAGAAGATGCAATGTTCCTATCTACTTTACTTGAATCATGCAAAAGTGGATTTTGTGTTTTGCACTTATATTGATGTAATTTGAATAATGAGGTAGCAAAAGTAGTTAAAAATCTAGGATCACATTAGAACAAAACACTACCAACAAGAGGCTCTTTTGGCATTATATTGTTAGTTTAATTTTGAGGTGTAAGAGAAAAGGGAGAGGAAATAGAAGATGATGTATCTAATATATCCTCATCGACATTTTCATTTTCATGCTCATAGTAATCCTCATATCCATCATTATAACAATAGTCATCATCATCATCATTATAAATGAAGTCATTATTATGCTCTAATGTACAATATTGAAAATTTATCCATTTATTATTATAATTATGAGAGAATTTCAAAAATTCATTGATTTGGTGAGGTGTAGAAGACTTCTAAGATTCCATTTTAAACTTGACAAAGAAGATAATGTAAATAATGAATAACAAGCACACAAGAGGTAAAATGTAATCTAACATAAGTATATGTGCAAATACGAAATTTTTAACCAAGTGTGTAATAAAAAGTAAGATTGTAAGTGAAACCCTAATTACTAGTATTTGGGTATATAGGGATCTAATATGTGGATCTAGGGTTTTGAATGAGGGTTGTTTTGTTAAAATTAAAATTACATTAAATTAATGAAACCTTATTATAGGAATAATTTGAATAAGCTATGTTATGCCAAAAATTAGGAAAAAATAGAAGTTTATAACCCTAATTTAGTGTACAAAAATTGGAAGAAGCTAAACCCTAGGCAAAACTAGGGTTTTAAGCAATATTCTAAGTCAGGTTCACCAAATGTTTTGAATTTTTAAGACTTAACTAGTGTAAATACTATTGTTAAAGGGTTGTGTATGACAATAATCTAGAATGAAAACTAGAAATAACTAATTTAATTAACCTTTACCAAAATAACAAGTGAGAAGAGAGAGAGTACTTATCTAAAAATAAACAAGTCTTTTTGTAGATCAAGGAACTAAAATAGGCTAGAAAAATAGGTAGACACATTTCATTTTGTGATTGTGGTTGAAATATGGTCTTAGATAGTAGCATTAATATCAGGGTAATAGTGCTATGTGGCACAAGTGTCCTATAGAAACTATTTGAAACATTCATGGAAGCTGCTAGAGGTTTTGGGGGTTTTATAGGTGGTTTTGTGTCATCTAAGAACTCACCCATGTCATTGTTTTATCTAAATATTTTCCAAAATCCTAATGAGTACCTACACACATGGAACATCAACTGGATCAAATACAAAAATAAAGGGAAAAATTGGGTTATGGGATGTTATGATCACATAGAATAGAACCCCTATTATCATGGCCACTACCTATATTAACCCCATTGTTAGGGGTCTCAGATCACATGTAGTTATCCTTTATGAAAAATGCATAATCAACTTACATGGTATGCTATAATTAATTTCACTTAGGCCCTTCTTTGATCAAGCATGCAATGTCTAGATGTGATAAATAAGTAGTATTTACTACTGACTAATTTTATGTAATTATGTGCCAAAGTAGTAATTTCTAGATGTAAAATTCCTTGCAAGGCTCTTTATATAGAAGAAACTTTGATTTAAATATAAAACCTTGTTCACTAGCTGACAAGTTGTAAAAGAGGGATAAAAAATAAAAGAAAAGGATTTAGATAGGGTTAGGACTCAAACACGAGATAAAATACTTATCAAACACTAGATCCATAATTGGACACTAGCGCCACATGGCACTATTGTCCTAACAATGGTGCTAGTGTCTTGGGGCTTAAAGTAGACCTAAAAACAAATAGGATATACTAGGGCCCTCTATGACTGGGAAGATATGACTTAGGACCACTGGGGGTGTGACAAATAGGGGACATAATCATAAGAAAGATCAAAAGACTCAAAATTCCCATGTGAACAAGGACTGTATTCATCATTAAGACCATGTAAAAGAGAAATAAAAAACACAATACTTATGGTTGCTTGACAAAATTAGTGTGTTTATAAACATATACAACTTGATTAGTGTATGAATATGCCCCCAATGTAGGTATGCCCCTAATGTATAATAAATGACTCTAGGTGTTAACAGTGTCACACATATGTATGCCCATGTATAATATGTAACATGTATATCCTGCATCCACTCATTTATACCTTGAAAATCATGTGCATAAATAATAGATATGTAACTCACCATGTATATGATAAATAACATCAATCAATTATGTGTAGCATAAAATCATGTCATGCATAGGTCTTAATTTTTTTGTTTTTTTGAATATTTTAATTAGTTTGATTTTTGTATATATATTTTTATTTTAATTATGTTCCCACTAGCCTATGATCCTATCAATGGTATGGTCATGTGTAGATCCTTGTTTGATCGATATAAATTTTAGACATCATAAGAGAGGAGTAACATGTTTATCATTGTCTTCATGTGTTGTAAAATATCTAACATATTCATCATAGTCAACTTGATCATGTAAGCACTACATATCTCTACTAACCATGATAATATGTGGTCTTCATTATATTTTAGGAGGATGTTTTAGAATCCTTTGTGCAACATGCTCACAAGCTTTATATAAAACTTGTTTGGACATGATGAATTAGGTAACATTAGGTGAACATGAATATATCATTGATGTAACATATGTTGTAGGATTGATCTTTGATGAAGATTAATCACCTGTCTATATTTTTCTTTCATAAGATGAACCTGTGAAAGTTGTACGATAAGCTATTATGAAGATAACTAAGAAAATGTCTTAGGATGAATGGGATACTCATATGAAATAGATTGAACTATAATCACTTAGTTTCTATAGATATAGTTCAAGAATCAATAGACCAAACATGGTATTGCACATATCTTACATATCCATGGACATACTAATAGCATGCTAAATTCCCTAGTATTGGGAAAAAATAAGAATCAAGTATCAATAGTTATAGGCCCTATCATAAGTGGTAACATAATTCCCCCAAGAGGTTTTTGTTTATTTCATCAAATATTTCTACCTAGTAGTTGTAACCATCAATTCTTTATGTGTGTACCCCAAATTAGTAAGCAATGTCAAGGTACATCTATTTTCACTTGACCCATTATCCATCTTAGCATTGTGTATATGATATGAGTCAATGAAATCATATATTAAAAAAGGTGAATTGGTAGAATAATCATCAAAAATATAATTTTCATCAAATATGATTGTAGGTCTTTGTAGTTGGGTACATCTTAATGTACAAATAATACCATCTATAGGATGATCCTCTACAATTATAGTAGAATACAAAGTCAAAGGAGGATGTGTATTGTAATTTATTTTTACCTTAGGATTAGTCTTGGTTTCTCTTGTTTCATGTTTTGAAAAAGGATTCAAAAATATCTTAAGCTTCACATTATTGTGCAGCCAAATCATTCATAGGTGTATTTAATTCATTGATCTATGTTTCAATCCAAATTAACTATTAGTTGAGTGTCCAATGCATCTATACCAATAAAAATATACACTGATATCAAACCCATTAGGATTTTTATTTTTAATATATACCTCCAATGGTGGAGGGAGAGATATGAGCTTGCACTCAAGTAACTTTAGTAATACCTTATGAGGAGGTTTTGATAATTGTGTAAATTGCCTCCTTTGAGGAACCAATATGACAAGATTATTAGTAGGTTTTGAAGCACATTGACCATTTTTTTGGCCTCATTATTAGTATTGTTAGCCTTTTATTTGAAATGTGTTTTGAATTTAAACTTGGCATTAGAATATTAGTCCCATACTTTAGCTTGTTCATGTAAATTAGCTTAACTTCACAATCTTTAACCGTGTGACACATAACATCAAAATTTTGGAACATAATATACTTATGGATAGGTGAAAGCAAGAATTACTAGAATATGTATTTAAATTATTTTTCAGCCATAGTATTTTTAATTTTTTAAATCATAGTCTTATATCAAATCACATAGTCACCAATGGGATCATTAGGTCCTTTCTTGAGTTTTAATATTTGAGCATACAAGACCTTGTCACTAATATTGATATAAAATTGAGTCATGAATTGGATATATAAAGGATTTAAATCATTTAATGATTGGATAGAAATGTTATAAAATGATTAAAAGGCATATTCCTTAAGTCTCCTAGGAAAAAAATAGGTTAGCAATTTATCATTAGATGCATTATGGATACATGCTACAAGAAAGGATATAAGATGTTGTTTTGGATCACCTTTACCATAAAATTGTGTAAGATTATGTCTAACAAATTATATAGGAAAAGGATAAGTATAAATCTCTAGGGTTTAATGATTATGTTATAAAGTTTAAGGGCTTGTCAAATGACTTATTTTATGATAACCTTGTTCTATTAGATTAACCTTGGCTTGAAGATCAAAATTTTTATGTATAAGTGATTTATTTTGAGGCACATTATATTGATTAGCAATATGTGGTGTCACATATGTAGCAAACTTAACAAGCACAAAATTATGTTGCATATGGAGAAACATAGAAATTTGAGTAGTAGGTTATGTTCTCCCCACAATAGGTATAAACAACATTTATGTATCCATATAAGTAGACACATGGATAGAAGCATTTAGAATATTGTTTTGAATACCTATTATAGGATATGTGCCTCTAAAAATTGGATTAGTTTATGTAAAATTTTTAGCATGTTGTTCTTCAAATGTGGTATCTTGAACAAAAATTTTCTTCTCATCTCTAGTTACATGTAATAATGCATCAATCATATGTGGATTCAATTAAATATATTTTGTAAGTTCACGTTTATCTATATCATCAAAATAATCATTAAAAAAAGTATAGTCATTTCCTCTATGATAATTTACATTATTATTACCTTCAATTATAATTATATTAGGGCTTTACTTATGTAGATAAGGGAAACTAGAAGTTAGATATGAAAGTCAAACCCTAATAGAGGGTAAATCTAAAACTCTAAGAAAAAATGAAACACTAAGGTAGAAAATACATAGGTTTTCTCATCTTTAATTCAATGATTAGGTTCACCAAAATGCTTTAATTATTTTGGATTAATTTGATCTAAATAAATAGGGCCTCGACTATGTAATGAACAAGCCAAGCTATATAGGGTAGAGGTATAGTATAACCAATG
This sequence comes from Torreya grandis, assembly GCA_037957365.1. Lineage (NCBI taxonomy): Eukaryota > Viridiplantae > Streptophyta > Pinopsida > Cupressales > Taxaceae > Torreya > Torreya grandis. Next base: position 1,069,060 of record JARHVA010004156.1, read on the forward strand.
ACATATATCTCTATAGGATGATTTTGAATAAAACTCATCAGGGGAGTACCCTCCTGTATATATACGGGGAAGAGAGGGGGCTCTTAGGTTTTACTTTATCTAGCACAAGAAACTAGAAATCATGTAAGAAAGTCAAATCCTAATAGAGGGTAAATCTAAAACTCTAATAAAATATGAAACACTAAGGTATAAAATAAACAGGTTTTCTCATCTTTAATTCAATGATTAGGTTAACCAAAATGTTTTACTTATTTTAGATTAATGTGATATAAATAAATTAAAATTAGGGTTAATTTAGATTTTGTAAAATATGGCAATAAAACCCCAATTTGAATTTGAAAATTGATGATAGATATTAATATTAGAAGATTAAAAATTAATAAAGCTAAAGAGAATAAATGTCTATAGACTATTTATAAATAACTCATAGTATTCATCACATGTTTTGAAAAAATCTTATATATGTTGTAAAAATATCTTATATATGTTTTATTCCATCTTAGATCATAAAATGGTGGCTCAAATGCTGCCTAGACATTGCTAGTAATAGTGATAATCTTGTAGCGACCAATATTATCTTATCTCTACTAGAAGTATCCCTATAGACTCTGTAGGTCTCTAAATCCTTAGACATCTACACCTGCACCTATAGATACTTAATGTGTGTGTCTTTTCCTTTGGTCTTTTTCACTAATCCCTATTTTATTTATCCTTCTTTTAAAACCCTAATCTCACTTTCAACCACTATGCGACCCTTGAAAAGTAAGTTAGTATGTTTGGTTGGATAGCCCCAACCACTAATCACTAAGTGGATGAGAATTGTCAATTCCAATGCTCATAAAAGGGATCAAAATGCACATAGTTCTCCCACTTAGGTATGTGTGTGAAATATTGTGATCAATATGGAATGCAATGCAATGTTTTGATTTCAACACTTGGTACCATGCAAATTTGACCTACATGTGTATTCATACTTGGTTCTAGGGATAAAATTTGAGTGGTTTTTATATGTTTATACCTTTGTGACAGTGTCTCAAGAGACTAATAATTTATTTATTAATGCTATTTCCACGTAGTGACCAAGTGAGTTTAACCTTAGGATTGATTTTGTCTCTATAGATAACTTTTTGATATTTCCCACTATGACTGACTGATGAAACATGTCTAGCCCATCCAAATGGAGACTTAATTTTTTTTTAAAATAGTAATTAAGTGTTCTTAGATGTTTTTTATAGAAGGTAGACACATCCAATAATATTAATTATCTAACTATTATTGATAATATCTTGGGAGTGAAAATAAATGATTTGGGAGATGGTAAATGTTTGTTTAGGATTACATAAAATTCTTGCATAAAATGGGCTGATCCTAAATAATTATATCTAGTAGATAAAGTTGGCTAATAAAATAGGTGCGTAGATAGATAGTGGAAAGTTTCCATAAGAGTTATGTATAATTAATGTTTAAGTATGTTAAAGTGTGCCAAAGTTGATGTTTCCAAATTGTCTATTACCATTGTGTCTATAAGTATAATGTTTTAAAATGAAACCTTATGGAAAGGATAACTAATTGAAAACCCACTTTAATGTTTCCATGTACCTCTTAGTCCAAAAAAATGAGTGTTTACAACACTTTCCATCTCAATGCTATCCACTAAGTGGACTAGTAGATGAATCTGGGAGTCAAAAATGAAGTTGGAAATTACTTTTTGAAAATAAAAACAAACTTTTTAATCTCATTTCTCATATCTTCTATTTTATAAGTGTATATATCCTTTGTTAAAAACATCTCAATAATTTAGAGAGTCTAATAATGACCTTCTAAGATCATGTGGAAGCACATCCTTGCCTCTTAAACTAAGAGAAAATATATGTTGTTACGTCAAATACATTTATTAGACAAAGACAAAAGTCAAAATAGACAACCATATAAAATATTTTACATTAATTAAAATTATTTTCAAATACCTTTTAATTATTTTGTTAGTCATGTATTTTAAATCCTTCAATATGTCCATCAAAAATAAAATCTCTCTTAAGGGATGGATGATAAAATTTATGTGGGTATATTTCATGCATGCCCCGTGTGAATTTTACAATGTATAATTTTATTAGTTTTATAAACTTTGAGGTTTTTATATGATTCTAATCTATCTTTGTCTTTCTTTTAAATATGAAACCATATTGATATAATAAGTTTTCTGAATATATGCACTGGGCCAAGAAGAGGGCATACTAGAAAATATTTCCAGTTTGGAAGATTGTATAATATAATAATTTCATTCCCTTAGGAATTATGTCTATGTTCATCTAACCTACACCATTTTCCCACTTTGATCTCCACCAAGTTTCTGGTAAAAAAAATCACTACATCATAAGAATCATTATACCACTACAACCAATCTTCATGAGGCAATAAATTTGGTGGTTCTCTCATTTCCATCTAACCATAAAATTCCCCTTTAGCCATAACATTCCCCTTTTTTTCACTACAATATTAGTGGTCCATCCTTGTTTCTATCTAACCGTTGAATTTCATTTTTTTGTAATACAATACTTATGGTCCATCCTAAAAAATCTTTTGTGTCTTTCATAAACTTGTTTTCTTAAATCATTGGAGTACCTTGAACATATTTAAATGCCACCCCTTAGGCATTAATATATAACATATCCAATAAATATACATAATTGATTTGAAACTTACTATTTATATTAAATATGCTAAAAGGGGAAGTACTAAAGACAAATAACTTAGCTAGAACTCATATATGTTGGACTAAAATAAGGAAAGTGTGATCAACTATGGGACTATGTAAGGTCATTATGAATTAGGAATAGGGACCCATTTAAATCTATGAAATGGCCATGTTATTTGATAAGGTCATCTTGCGCTATCCTATATAGGGTGTGTTGGCATCTGATAGGGTTTTTTTCATTTGTGTGAGTTTATATCAGTTGGCCTTCACCTAAAGATCCTATGTGTGATTGTATCTATTTAATTAATTGTGGGAGCTACTATGTACCATATGCTTCCATTGGAACCCTAACTCAATGATAAACATGAAAAAATATAGTAAATGGGGGGAAATGGGTTATTTTTCGAGTTTGTGTTTGACCTCAACACCCCCTATGTTGAGTGCTACCTATATAGCAATAATCCAAAGAGGGATCAAACTCTATGTAGTTCTCCCATGTTATGATGACATGTGTGAATTACTAATGTAATGATATATGTTGGTGAAATCCTCATGTAATTATGTGCTTCAACAATGACTTGTGACCTTGGAAGTGTATTTAGACTTAGCTCAGGGTTACTTGGGTTATATGGACTTAGAATTGGGAAGAATAGATGATTTTAACTCAATGTGTAGTTAGAATAATTTTGGTATTTACAATATATAAGCCTCTTTCCAACTAGTGAACATGAGAGAAAAAGTTTTTTATAGTGGTATTTTGGATATTTATTCAAATGGGACTTGTTAAATACATGAGATGACCCATTAGGTGAATTTTAATTTGATAAATTAGTCATTTTTTAGTAAGAGGATTTGGTAGTTTTAAACACTACCAGATAGTGAGATTGTCTCGAAGGAACAACCTTATCTAAGGAGCAAAGATAACTAATCATAAAGTGTGAATTAGTCTAGTAGTGATTCTAGGCTACTTGGGATGACGAATAAGAACATAAGTATCATAATTTATTAAGGATAGAGGACATTTCACATAGAAGTGGAGGAATATCGGTTTAGAACTATGGAATTGAGTATAAGTTAAATGTGTATAAGGAAAGGTTACAAGAAAATTGTTTTAGTGTTAAATATTATTTTTAGTAACTACACTTCCCCCCATTTATTATAGTAATATAGTAAATAAAAATATTAGATTAAAAGAGAGTTATACTTGTACTTACTTGTGTTGGGTAGGCTTGGATATATACCACATGCTGAATTATGCTTCACACAAAACTTGCAATGAAACATCTATAAATCAATTCTTACTTAGAATATAAATATGAAAGTAAAGATAAGAAAATTATATATCAAATAACAATAAATGAATACACATTTTCATGTATGTAAATCATTGTGTTTTTTGGTGCAAAACTAGTGACTAGAAAGGGTGGAACCCTTGGAGATTTTTTTTTGTTAAAAAAATTGGATTAGATTATGTATGTTTCAATCCTCATTGGTAGGAGAATGTGCTTAATAAATCAAGATATAATTTCTCTCTATCATCACACAACTCAAGGTATTAAATTAGTTTAGAATTGTTTGAATTCCAATAAATTATTTTGGTGTAAAACTAGTGCACCAATCTGAATCAACCATTAAAAATGGAATAAGGTTCATTTATGGTGAAAAATTAATGTAAAATATGGTGTAAAATTGGTGAACAAATAGTATGATCTGAGTCTAGTGTATACAACATAGAGAATGACATGAATTTCTATTTCTTCTATGAAAAATAGTGTAAAAATGAAGCAGAAAGTGATCGTGTGCCACACACATGCCCCCAATATGATATCTTAATATGTTGATTTTGATAACTGAGTAAAATCAACTAAAATTCAAAAAAAAAAAAGTTGTAAAAATTTGGAACACATGTCATGCATGATGCCCCCAATCTAAGTGATATATGAGATAATCATATGTATGGATCTGAAAAAATGTTTGTAAGCAACACTAAAAACTATTTTTTGACTGATTAAAATTTTGAGAAATTTGGAAAATGTTGTTTTTGACTTTTGGGAGGAATGCACATTGTTTTAGATAGTTATGGATTGTGTTGTTGTCTAAATGGCATAGTTCTATCTAAATATGCTTTCTAGGAAAAAATTGAGTATGCAATATGACCAACTAAGCAAGTATTATTTTTTATGTCTATGTAGTGAAATGTTATAACTTGGTCTCTAAGGAAAGCCACTATGTATGCTCCATATTTTGAGGTGAGTTGTGAAGTATACACAATAACTTAGCTCAAAATAAAAATTTATATGAATGATGTTATAGAAAATATTGAAATCTAGAGTAATAATGATAAAATTGGAGATCATCGCATCATATTGATAATCTAGGAAAAGTAGTAATGTATGATACATGTAGAACCAATTATAAATAGTGCCATGTCTAGGTATATGTTAGAAAATTTGGCACATGGTGAATAAATGATCAAAACTAAGTATGTGAAATTGATATAGAACTACTCAAGGACAGATGCATGATATTAATTATGGCATCAACAAACTAAGGAGCTACATGATATTTATCATGGCATTGCAAACTAATCAACAATATAAAATAAAAACCATGGCCATGATACATATAGAAAGAACACATACAAAATCACACAAAACAAGAAATAAAACCAAGGGAATGCATACAAGAAAGAAAATTTAAATTTCACACACACATAAAAATATGCAGTAAGGCTTAGAGACACAAATAAAGACATGTTCAAATGTCTGTAATCTAGAGTAAAGAATATATAGAAAACATAAATAGAATAATTAAACACAATAAGCATGCATGAATAAATAAAATTGATCTACATAAGTAATTGTTAACATTAATGTTTCATTAACTTAGGTATCTATTAATATATAAATGTGAAATTAAGTGAGGTAATATGGAAAGATGTGCAAAATATACTATACTATAGTAGGTACAAAAGGGATAGTCATAGAGTGATAAAATCTGAGTAAAATATGCCCCCAATGAACTTTTTGTGATGCATGGAAGTTTTATAAGGCCTATGACTATTTTGGATATGAGAAAATAGAGTTTGTGTTTACTAGGATAGGTCCACTAGAATCAGACAAGAGTGCAATGTGTTATTGTCTAAAAGAGAGCGGTTTTGTCTATGTAAACTTTCTAGGTCTAAATCAATATCACCACCTATATATACATATTAAAGTGACAACCTTTATGTTTGAAACTCACTCAAATACACTTATGAATCCTATTTGATGTAAAAAATATATAGATAAGTATTGCATGTACTGAATCATGAATAAATTGATGTAAATGAAATACACATATCATGCATATGTCTTCATTTAAAAAAATTTCTATTATATATATATATATATATATATATATATATATTTGAACATCTAAAAACACATCCAAAGGATATGGATAATTAAACAATGAATCTAATGGAATATTATTGATGTTTGGATATTGAATCTTGTTAAGTTTGCATATATCATTTTCATTGTGATCATCATACCACTCATGCTCTATAACTTTAGCCTTATCTTTTATATTGTTCTAATTATTATGCATATGTATATCATGTTGTTCTACTGTGTAGGAAGCCTCATGTGTGGTTTTTGTAAAAATCAACTTTGAGCCTTGATTATCATTTACAAATCTCTAATTTTCATCGATACCATCATGAAGAATATGAATCATAACATTCTCAAATTTGAATGTAAGACAATGTTGTAACTTATGAATTATAGATTCCATTTCATGCAATCATTATTGACCAAATGTATCACTTATCTAATTTTATATTTTCATAACACAAAATATTATGTACACAACTTTGGGATCCCATGCAATTGGTATTGCAATATGTCCTATTGAATCTTGGCAATATATAGTATTTTGCAGTTCTTCTTGATCATGACCTATGTGCTAAAGAAATAAAAGTGTAAATAAATTTGGCTCTATGTCCTCATCATTTTTCATATGTTTTCTATACTAATTCTCAATAAAAACTTGAATAGTCAAAGGATCCTTCTTGAATGCTTGTAATTTGTGTGTATTTGACCTTGATTTTGAGCCCTATTAGGTGGTAATATGGGTTTAATAATTTGAATAGTGCCTTTATACTTATATTCAAAATTTAATGTTGTAATGTTGAACAATTATCAGTAACATAATTTATGATTTTATGAAAATGAAAAAAGGGGTTCCCTCTTGATTAGATAATCTTCTAGTATATATATGCCTTATTGTTGTTAAAACAATTTATTCCTTGTCAAGTAACATATATCACATAACAAGTGGTCTATATTATGCATTTTTAACTTATATTCTAATAACTAGTTATATATCCATGATCTCCATGTTATTTAGAGAATATGATAATAATGAATTGTTCATGCTTGTAATGCATTGGTCTATGTATTGTGCCTCTTACTCTCTAGTAATGCTAGATTTGAAAAAGATGTTAGTCCAAGGTACACTTGATAAAGTAGTATTCTATGTAGTATCTATATTGCAATAAATATTCTTTCTTATATATGTGTTCACCTAAATGATTACCTTTGAATTATATTCATATTCACTAGGGCCACCTGATGTAAAATTAAAACCACACAAATTATCATCAATATTCATGTGCATTGCATTTGAATCCTCATCAAAACTATAATTATAATCATCATTAGTATTTTTAATAGATATGAAATTTGTAGCTTCTGAATTTACTAATATAGGCAATTATTTTACATCTTCCTCTTGTTTTACCTTTTTAGGTGAGTTATTATTTTGAACATCTATAGACTACAAATTTTGATCATTTTTACTGGATTCACTAACCTCATATGTATGCATTTTTCTATAGGTATGATCTCTCGAGGTGGAACTATAGTGGATTGAGGTTCCTCTAGCTATGATTGATTATCATTAGTAAATTTTGTAATCGTACAATATCTAAATGGTTAATTATCAACATGACATGTATATGAATATTCATCATGTAAAAATTTGACACGTAGATGTAAAGTATAAGGTACAACTTCCATCACATGTATCCATGGCCTACCCAGTAATAAATTATAATGTAAATGATTACACATTACTTGAAATTGAGTAGATAATATTTTGGGCCCCACCTTGATATGAAAAGTGATAAAACCTAGAGTTTGGTGAGGAAAATCATCAAATCTTTTGATATTTTTGTCTTTTGAAAATAAACCACATTAATACCCTTTTTATATAAAAAATGTAAAATAAAAAAATTTAATCCTAAACTATTATCAATAAAAACCCTTTTTATTGTTGTAATTTTGATTTGAACAAGTATAAACAAATTAAGATTCTAATCAATAGTATACTAAGTAAACAAATCCTCATTTGTAAAAGATATAACATCCTCAATTTCCTTCAAATTATTTACAATAGATGAAAAATAAGAAGGTGATGTGTCATGAGGCATAGGAGTCTTATTCAATTCTTGATATAATATATCTTTGAAAATAGTAGCTTTCAAAAGTAAATCGAACATATAAATCTTAGTTGGTGCATTCCTTAACTTATCAATAAATATCATATATTTTAGATATATTAATTGGTTCTATTGGATTTAGTTGTTGATGGGGAGGGATTTCTTGAGTTTGTTACTATTATTTTCTGTAATGGGGCACCTGAGCTCATATAATGTCAACAACTCAAACCATAAGATATACTATAAGCCTATGGAAAATAGTAGAGGTGGGATATGATATAATATAGTTGGGAGGTCTAGGGTCAAGAGGAAAAAATGAACAATTTGTGCCCTTTAGTGTTCAGTATTAACATGAGGAAACTCAAATTGAGCCATATAACAATAAACATTATAGAATTGTTCATTATTAAGCTCTTGATTGATATTAAATTTTATATTTTCCATTAAATTATGCATCCATGGACTTACATGCCATTGAAATATTTTACATATTTTATGAAAATAACATGTAAATGAGACTAAGAAAATTTAAACTGAAATTTAATAGATAGATTCACTCATTATGATCATGATGAGTATGAAAATAAAAAAATCTGAAATCTAAAACCCTAATAGAAATGCTAAAAGGGATAGAAGAAAGCTATAGGGGAAGTTAAGGTTTGCAATATTCAACAATAAATGAGTTCACCAATACTTTTTATCAAAATTTGGACTAAGAAAATGTTAATTTAATTATGACCTATTGTTGAGTAAAATCAAAATGTATAAGATATGCAATAAATGCACAACTAATTTGGAGCTTGTTATTTATATAAAGATGCTAAAAGGGGAAACTACTAAAGATAGATATCTTTGTTGGCACTCAGATCTGATGGAATGTAATTAGGATTATGTGATTGACTATGGGACTATCTGAGGTCACTATGAATCAGAAACATGGCTCTTTTTGAATCTAGGATAAGGTTGTATTATTTAGAAAAATCTAGCCTACATTATCATTTGTATAATGCATCAACATCTAATAGGGTTTTTTCACTCTATGTGATTTGGATAAATTTAACTTAATATGCAAGTCTTATGTGTGATTAAATCTATTTTATTAATTATGTAAGATTATATGTACCTTATTTTTGACTTGGAACCCTAGCTCAATGACAATGAAGAATAAATGGGGTAAATGGGAAAAAATGGGTTAGTGGTTGACATTGTGCTCGACCTCAACACACCCTATGTTAAACATTACTTAAATACTAATTATTTGAAGAGGGATCAAACTTCATGTATTTCTCACATGATATTGTATCATGTGTTAAATAATAGTGTGATGTTCTATGCTGGTACAATCTTAGTATAACTATGTGTTTCGAAAAAGACTTATGACATTATAGGTGTATTCAAACTTAGCATATGACTACTTGGGATATATAAACTCAAAATTGGGAAATATAGGCATTTTAATCTTAATTTTCACTTATAATAGTTCTATTATTTTCAATATAGAGCCTTCTTTCCAACTAGTTAACAAATGAATTAAAAAATGTTCTTATATAGTGGTATTTTGGGGATTTCCTTGAAAGGGAATTGCTAAATATGCATGATGACCCATTAAGTGAATTTGAATTTTAAAAATCACCCATTGTTTTCTGGGAGGATGAAATATATAGATTCAAACCTACCATCTAGTGGGATTGTCCTAAAGGAGTGGCCTTGTCTAAGGAGCAAAGATAGCTAGATTGGAAGTGCGAATCATTCTAGTAGTCGGTCTAGGCTACTTGGAATAAAAGATAGGAATATTAAATATTAAATTATCTCAAGGATAGAGGATCATGTGGATATAAGTGGATGAATAATGGTTTATAACTATGTAATTGATCATATGTTAACTATGTATAAGGATTGGACACAAGTGAATTGTTTTAGCATTAAATGTTAATTTTAGTGATACACCAAGGACTAATAACAATAAAAATAGATTTCATTTTTAAAAAAAAATCTATGGATGAATGTTATAATTTATCAAAACAACAAATTAAACTAATATTTTTTTGATAAGTTAAAACATGGTTTAGCCCCATCCATTGTAATACCTAGCCTAACACTCCTTACATTGTACTTGAATTTTTTAGGTCAATTCTATCTAATGTTTTTCATAGCTTTGAAATCACTTGATACACACAACCTCCCATCATTGTGTCTATTATTATAATGCCATATCATTATCTCTACAAGTGACATGCAACGACAAATATGTTGTAGTGAACTAATCAATGAGAAATGCCACAAAACCTTTCTTAAAATTTTATATCCATTGAAACTAGCAATGAAATGACATCCCTTGCCCATAGGATTGGGATAAACTATGCAATATTCATATACTCCTTGAATAATATGCAATAATTGACACATGCATCATATTTTCTATATGAAATTCCCAAGGAATATGATATTTGTTGTGCTTCCATATATGATGTAAGAATTATGTTTTCCTTGGGTATATGGATAAGTTTTAGTATTCTAGATATGTATAAGAATAATATTAGAAACCTACACACCTTTTATAATTAACATATCTATTAAGAAGATATTCATAAGATAAAATCATAATTCTACAAAGACATTTTATTTATAAATTTATTAGTTTTTTCACACTAATATTTGAGCATCCAATTATGTTCTTTAATTACATCAATGCTAAAGTGGCATCCAATTATGTTCTTTAATTCCATTAATGCTAAAGTGGCATCCAATATTATTTTTTAGCTTTCTTGACTTTGAACAATGGAGATTTTTCTAGTTTTTTAATATAATTAATTTTCTTGTCCTTTACATTGACCTCTCCACCACCATATAGTGGTTCTTCATAAATAATTTCATAAGGTTCATTCATATTATGAACACCCTCATTGTCACTGTCACTATATTTTTGAATATCATCATCACAAATATTAACATAACATTAAGAAAACAAATGAGTTATCATATCATCCAAAGCCCCATATTATCTATGTATAAACTGTGGTTAATATATTGCACTACCTTTTGTCTATGGATATGTTCATCATTTCACGTGCATTTTAGGTTCAAACTATTTTTTCAAGATTTATGTTTCTTAATGACTAATATTATTAGGGTGCATGGATGATCAAGGTATCAAATAGACCATGTTGTAGACACCTAATTTTAGAAAAAGACTCTTTTCCATAGTGTATTTTCATTATTTTATAACACTTTTCCATGTGCACATATTTGGATACTTCTGGTACATATTCCCCTTATGTTGGGCCTACTATCATAATACTTTGGAATAGGTCTTCCTCATATCTTAAATTTCAATTCACTCTTAGCCCGTGACAACCTATCCATTGGATGTAGAATGTTTAAGAACCTACATATTTACTATTTATTTGTCTTCATATGACCAAACTATTATTTCATTATATTTTTATATGTCCCAATTGACCCATGTGAACCACTTTAACTTATGGGTCTTCTATGCCTAGAATGTCACATCTTCCAATATTTTAGGGTCATCCATGTGCATGTGTGCCTTAGATGATCCTATATATAAAAAGGTACCCTTGTTAATTACAAATCTATTATTCTCATTCAAGCCTCTTATAAGCTGAGTCTCTAAAACCTAATCTATCAAGTTTCATCAAGAGAACATCACCATGGATCTTGTGCATTGAGATAACATTATTTATATATTAAAATGGATGTTTCACATTGACCCATAATTTTTTATACATCCTATTCAAGTGTTGTTCCATCAATCTACTTGTATCTAAATATAATTTTAGTGATAATGCATGTAGTTACATCTTCACCTATGGAGAGGAGGTTGAAACCCTACTTTAAACACATCATCTAAATATTGTCAAATTATAAAGGGTTTGATTTGACATGCATGATATGTAGTTTTAACCCTACGTTGGTGGTTTCTAGATCAAGTTACATATTTATTCTATATTTTGGTAGAACATCTCATTTTTCAAAGCTAGGTCAAAGATCAAAGGAGGATGTGTGATTTTTCTCTAAAATATTAAAGTCATCAAATTCCAAAAAAAATTATGGGTTATATGTATCTTTCTATTTTGATCACTTTTCATAACTACACATTTCTTAAAAAAAAACACAAATAAGCTAAAATTTAGGTTTTCTATTTCTACCCTCTTATTCAAAGTTTCAAAAGTTTAATGATATATTTTTAGCATATTCATATTTGTATGTGTGAATCTAATTACTATTTGAAATTATATTTATCTTATATAATAATTTTTACCTAATTTTTTTATTAAAACTATTTTAGGGTAAAAAAGATGTATACATATGTAAAACACACATGTAATGGAGTTTTGACTGAGGGGATCGATTGAAGATCTGTAAAATATGAATTGAAAAAATGATCATAAATAAATAATCATGATAATTTTTCAACACATTCAACATGAAAAAAATCTTTGGTAAATTTCTAATATAGTAAAGAGAATCATTAATTTATGAAAACTTTTCAAACATAGTCATGAAAAAAAACATTGTATATTTACAAATATGTATTAAAAATGTCTCTAAGTGTTGTCTATAAATCCATGTATTTAAAATTATAACTGAATAGATGATGGATATCATCAATTTGAGACCTTATTTTTGTTACATTATCTTAACTTTGTGGGAGGTGGAAAATTATTGTTGTAATAAATAAGCAACTATTTACCCACTCTAATATCCATAATTGCCTCAACCATTATATAGTGAGATAGTTTATTTGGCATCTCATTCTCTCTATTATTTCCATGCTCCATAAATTAAATTTTGGATTTATTTTAAATTTATCCTTTAGAACTGCTTATTTATCTAAAAATATTATTATAAGCATAACACACCCATCTATGCATATGTGATCATGCATTTTATGTACTTTTTTCCCAATTTTAATTTTCTCTCTAATTGTTCCTACATTTGAACATAAACCATAATTTGACATGCTAAATTTATATGTAGCCAACTTTATCCAAACATTGAAGGGGTAATTACATTTGTAGAATGGTAAATGTGAATGTCATGATCTTAGAAAGTTTTTGATCCCAAATTGATGGGGGTCAAATAAAGAGACCCAAACTTGCATCAAATATAGTAGATGGTAATGGCATTTATTATTGATCCCAAAATATTATAGGTTTATACTAAAAAGTTTCTTGTTCATTTCCCATGCACCAAAGCTCTATTTTTTTGAACTCTCCATCATACAATACCATATATCTGCTTGGAAATTATAAATCACCTACAAACTCCCACTCATAAGGTATGTACAATACTTTTTCTTTATATTTAGTCAATTTCTTTAAGACAATTGATAACCAATTTTTTCATCAAGAACTTTCCAACTCCTCTTATATATCTAAGATATTGTAATCAAAAGGACATGGTGATTTTTTTGGTACATCAACTAAATAAATAGACCTTAGGAATGACAATATTGATGAAGAGTTTGAATTAGTATCCCTATTGAGATTTATCTAATTACCTTAAAAAATGAAAATTATGACCTCTTCCCATTATTCCTCTATGACATATGTCTCTTATTTGTAGTGGTAGATGAAGTGGATCACCTTAATTACCTTGAAAAAAATATTTTGTAAACTAACATCTTAATAAAAAATATATAATTGAATAAACAACAAAAATCACAATAATTTTAGAATAAAAGCATACATGATGGGATACAAAGTCGTTACCATCAAGAGTCATATGAGGGTTATATGCAGAAGAACTCAAGTGAAGATTTGGAAGACAACTTGATTTAAAATTATACAAAGCATGAACATACTATACATTATCATTCATAATACTTGCCATATTTGCTTCAAAAATGTTATTAACATTTATCTTTATGCATAATCATGTTTATGTTTCAATATGAATGTATTTATTTAGGATTATTATGAGACCTAGGGGTTAAACTAGGATTAGGGGTTCACTGAGCACTTATAAGAGCATAAATGTTTAGTAATTTCAAGGAAAGTGTTAGGGGTTTTATGAGCATCAATCATCATCCCCTAATAATTTTCATCTTCATCCCATGTCTACCCTGCACACTAACAATTAATCGAGTCCTAAAAATAGGTTTTCACCTTGTAACATTATAATAGAATATATATAATTGAATAAACAAAAAAACACAATAATTTTAGAATAAAATCATACATGATGGGATAGAGAGTCATTACTATCAAGAGTCATTAGAGGGTTATATGTAGAACTCAAGTGAGGATCTAGAGGAGAAATTGATTCAGAATTATACAAAGCATGCACATATATAAATTATAATTTATAACACTTACCATATTTGTTTTAAAAATGTTATTAACATTTATAAATATGCATAATCATGCATTTATGTTTCAATATGAATGTATTTTTTTGGGATTTTGATGAGAACTAGGGGTTAAACTAGGATTAGGGGTTCATTGAGCACTTATAAGGGCATAAATGTTTAGGAATTTCAAGGAAAGTGTTAGGGGGTTTATGAGCATTAGTCATCATCCCCTATTAATTTTCATCTCCATCCCATGTCTACCCTGCACACTAACAATTAATCAAGTCCTCAAAATAGGTTTTCACCTTGTAAAACTTAGATAAAGGGTGAAATACAAACCAAACATTAGATAATTACAAGTATAAATTTTGGTTTTCTATTCCCAAAGGAAATCCCTCAAGCATATTCCAAAATGAAGAAAAGGGTTTGGTAAGGGTCAAAGGTAATACATATGAAAAGGTTGAATAATGTCAAGTAGCAACAATTTCATATACCCCTCTTGGAATGAGAATAAATAAAATTAAATGTAAATTTATTTTTATCCAATTCAATAATTAATAATTCAAAAAAATGTAATGAAAGTACTAATATGACTATAGCACCTAGAAAATATGGGATTTCTAAAATTAACTTTTGCAATTCATAATGTCAAATTTGCTCCCAATTTCATATAGTAAAAATCCAATTCACCCTCAATTTATTAGAGTAAAAGTATAATTTATGCTCAATCAACCTTAAATGCTTAATTCAAAAAATATTAAATTTAATGTAATACTTAAAAAAGGATGCCCTAGTTTTCTCAAAATAATGCACTAGTTCTCTCAATTCATTGCAAATACTCAATACAATGATGCCCCAATTTTTTAAATGATATTTTAAAAACCTAAATATATTAATATAGTATTGTATTTGAATTAATATGTGACTTAATAAATATGAACATAATTTAAAGACCAAAGTCACTCTAAAGATGACAAAAAGTCACCTTTAGTGACACCTTAATGTCACCCATTAGTGATGACAATAAAGTCACATTTAGTGACATCCCAATGTCACCCTTAGGGACACCATATTTTCACTAATTATATATATCCTATTGTCACTACCAAGAGATACCATAATGTCACCCTTAGGGACACCTCAATGTCACTTATTAACATCACCTACTAAAGTCACTTATTAGAGACATAATAACATCACCCCAGGCTAAAATCACCTCCTAAATGTAACATTAAATCTAATTTAATGTTATAAATTAGAAATAAAAAATAAATAAATTTAATAGTATATTTATAAGGTGACTTTATATGTTCAAAATGTTGTATTGGAATTTATCTCCAAGTTGACTAGGCATGCCAATAAAACCAAAAGAGGTGTTTGAGAGTCTCAAGATGATAGCATGTGGGACATATAGGGTGAGAAAATTCTAAGTGTATAATTTGGTACCAAATAGGAAATATTTGATAATATATTCACCAAATTCAATGAGCTTTATTAGGTTAAATAATTTCTTTCTAGAGGTTATAAAAACTTCAAGTCCAAGTAGCCTCAGAAGAGTGCAACCTCCAACAAGAATTCAAGGTTTCAAATTGGATGTGCTGAGGGGATAAACTATGATAATTAACTTGGGTTTTATACTAATATAAATGGGTCTCAGTATGCCACTTGTAGTCCTTTTTCTATGTAGAATGTGATTACATATCAATCTTGTGAAAGTTTTCTTCAAAGATGGCCTTCTAAGTTTTAATGAAAAACTCATGATCTCCACTATTGAGTTGGAATTGATATTTAAGAGTATGATTGGGAAGCCAATTATTGGACACATAAAAAATAGGTTATATATATCCTTAATCCCTTTTTTGAAAATCCTATCACTTTTTAGCTATGGGGGAATAGAAAAAGAGACACCATAGTAACCAAGAATTGGGGACCACCAAAAGGAATGAGTGTTAATAGAGAGGCCAAATATGAAACCACCCCCATACCAAATGATAATAGGGTTAATTAACTCTAAATCCTTCCATATAATCTTAGTAATGAAGGTGCCTATAATATTTAATGGCACATGGGTAACAAGGATAGAATACAACACAAGACCATATGGGATTTTATTCCATAGGGAGTGCCCTAAGAGATGAAATTATGAAGGATCTTATAGGCCTCATAGACTTCAAGATATACAATAATTCATTTGATGAAAAGGTCCAATAATTTCATTTTTGTATCAATCAAACCTTATCCATCAACCTATCTAGACCTATAACATATATGCCAAGATTTTTTTAAGAAAACTTAAGCCTTTAGATTTGACCCAAAGGAAGTTCGTAAGGATAATTTCTAACTTGGAATAGGAAATATTTCAAGGTTACCAAAAATAATAATTATAAACATGGATAGATACAATAACTTAGTAAAAACATGGAACTTACAAGCTACAGATAGAGGTTTAGCCTCTAATTTATTTTTTCTCCACCTTCTATACCACATAATTCCATAGGTTTGAGGGATGTTTTTGGAAGGAAAGTGATATGATAAGGAATTTAAAATTTTCTCTATGTTGAATCCATTTCCACTCAAATCCATCCAACTATTGATAATGAGTGTATTATACTACCTATAGCATTAAGGTTTTGTGCATTGAATAAATGACCCTGAAGCTAAGTATAAAATTAATGGCACTCCATGGCATGAATCATGAAATAAATGTGTCATTTACAAAATTTACGTTGAGTTGTTGGCAGTTAGAATGAGGGAGGGATATGCCTTAACGAAAAATATATAGTTTTAGTCAACTAAGAGATAAGGGTAAGTACATAAAATGGGGGGGGGGGCAAAAAATGGATTTTTTAATCCAAAGACAAACTAATTATAAATGCATACAAAATTTTAAAATAATATATACACATTTTTAAATGTCAAGAATGGTAATACCAAGCCTAAATTGTGTTAGGTGGTATAACACATACGCAATTTTAATAACACCATATATAAAAATACACTTTTAAGCCTTAATTTCATACAAAATGTGAGTTTCATCCTAAAAATCACACTTGCATGTCATAAATTTTGCATTTATACCCAAAAAAAATTGTTGAAATTTAATGAAAAGTTTGTTGAATGAGACAATTAACAATTTCATGCAAGAGGAAAGGTAAGTAGACCAATTTTATACCAATTAACACTAAATTTACTAATTATTTTTGGATTTGCATTATTTTTTTGTTCAAACCATTTATTTTTTGGTTTGTATATCCTATCAAACCTGTTCATGTGCAAAATAAAATGTGAGAATTGAAGATGAGGAGTGAAAGGCACAAAATCCTCCTAACCCTCATACAAGTCCATAAGACCCGAAAGTAGTTTAGGGGATTTGGCCACAGATATAGTATAAAATAAAATATAAATAGAGGAGATCATTAGAACAATGAGGGACCCTAGTTTGATAAAAAAACACCATAATTATTTGGAAAATACATTAGAGTCATTATTGGGTGAAGTAGCCTCCATAACGGGTCAAACTAATATATGGGTAGCTTATAGAGAAATGTAGGTCCTACTATGCTAACAAATTTTTAGAAAATAGTGTGAGAGACAAAAAAATTAAAAAAAATACAAAATGTATGTAATATTCATTGATCCTAGAACCAATGCATTGCATATAATATCATGCAAATAGTTCTTGATCCAATGGTGCCACCATGATTTGATAAGAGATGATTTTTATGATTAATGGTGGATGGTCTTTGATCACCCACATTTTAACAACCATGAACTTTGAATTTTTTAAGGAAAATCTCTTAAAATTTTATACTTAATGAAATTCCTAATTTTTTTTACTACTCATAGTTTTAGGGTCGAGTAAAAGACTCTACGTAAGATAGATCAGGTGCTTATCATGTGACATAACAACATGCAAGAGTATGTATCCAAAAGTAACTTTAGCCTCAGATAATCTCATCCATAGTGAATGAGTTTATAGATATTGACACTTTAAATGCACAGAAGGTTCTTATTAATCCCTATGTCCACACTAATTTTGGTGTGGGTGGACATGGGGATGCTACATGTAGCATTGATTTCCAACCACACCATTATAAAACACATGGTGTTATATTCATTAGACCTTAATATGAGGAGGAAGATGTGATGCAACCCAATTATGGTGGTGTTTCTAGGGGGCTCTATGATATAATTCTAATCGAGGAGCTGACACATACATTTGGTTTGGCACCTTAATTTCATCTTTGTAGCTATCTTATATATTTGACATGTTACAAAAAAATAGAATAAAAATTAATAATATTTGACATGTTTAATTTCAAATATCTATATTTTAAAGTTAATATTTAATTTACACATATACCTCAATAATATATATGTAATTTTTTAGTTTGCATCAGGAGAAGGTCCCATATTTTTTAAAACCAAATTATGGATAGTCTAATAGTGTTAGGTGAATATTTTGTCAATCAGCTAACTGATGAGAAAAATAGGTCTCTTCAACCATAGCATAGGGAAATTGGTTGGCTAGATGTGCAGGTTTACTACATCAAAAGGGGACAAATCTCTCCTCTCATCAAGGGGAGGTTCCCTGTAAATATGCATGAGCTATATACTATATATATAAGCAGAAAATAACACTCAAGGGTAGGATAAACCATCCATATCTCTTTTTTTAGAGACGATGTTCACAAATCAAAGGAGAAATCTTGATGAAATGATAGAAGGCACTCCTATTCTTTTAGAAGTGTTGTTTAGCAGACAAAAGGAGCCTTTCAGGTGGTGACAAGTAACTGTAACTGGGTGTAGTAACACATCAAGATGAAATGTAGCACAAAGTCTCCATCTCAAGTGCCAAAGAGTAAAATATGAAGGACAATGAGGGCACAAAGTCATCCCAAGATCCTTTACATAGAAACAAAATATGAAGGATAATGGGGGCACAAAGTCATCCCAAGATCCTTTACATAGGAATAGAAAGAAAACACACTAAAGGAAATTGTGGGGGCACAAAGTCTCTCCACAGTTGGCTTTAGGACACCTTTCTGATTATTTTCACTAATTCTACTTATTCAATTAAATGGACAAAAAATGTATTAAGGAAACATAAATAAGAAAAATTTCCCCAACAACCAAGCTTTTCCAACACAAAGTTTGAAAAGTCACTTATTTTCTTATTCAAATAATGAAATATGATCAACAATCTAAGCTCAAAGTCTAAGTAATGCTTTTCAATTTAGGTAGAGTTTTATTTTTGATAACAAAGAGAGAGATCTCCCTTAAACAATAATAGAGAGTCCAATATATAGTGCTCCAAGAAAGACTTGGGCACTTTGTTTCAAAAAAATGGCTTACGATGCATTCAATGCCTTTAATGCATTTAAAATTTTGTCCATGAGCTATGCTAGAATTGAGCATCAATTTTCAATATGGGCTGCTTGATGTGTTTCCTTATGTGTGCACAACTATTCACTCTACTCAATGCAAAAAAATAGGTCATGCCATTGAATGTTTGCGCTCTCTAATGCTTCACCTTTTAGAAACATATCCCATGCATGGATATTTTTGATTTTTCTCCATCATTCCTCCTTTCCTTGTAT
Organism: Torreya grandis; assembly: GCA_037957365.1. NCBI lineage: Eukaryota > Viridiplantae > Streptophyta > Pinopsida > Cupressales > Taxaceae > Torreya > Torreya grandis. The sequence continues at coordinate 1,089,156 of JARHVA010004156.1, forward strand.
CTTGTCCTTATTTGTATGATCTAAGCCCTCAAGCTATCTCTTTGGCCGGTCACTAAATTTGTTCATAGGGTCTATGCTTAAGCCTGCAAGGATGAACAATTATTTCATTACTACAAATTTGACATCTTTGAGTTTGTCATCATTTGAAAGCCAACAGCTAGTTGGTTGCCCTAAATTTGATAGCTACAGGCCTATCATCCTTCTTAGCAATTCGTGTCTTTCTCGCTTGCTCTGGCCACTTTCGATTAATCTCAATAAGTGACACATGGCACCTTTCACTATGAAATAGGTGAGGACACATGGCAGCATTTGCTTAACTTATAGAGGCTTTGGGTGCCTTTTGAGAGTCCTACAAAAGATGACACATGGCAACTTCCACTGAGCTCATAAAAACACCGTAGAAACATTTGGGACTCTTTTGGACTAATGTAGATGATGACACATGGCACATTTATCTTGAGTTTAGCCACTCACCTGAGACCCACCATAGTCCTTACTCAATAAAAAGAAGAAGCTATGGATGTTGTCACTTGGCGGCCTCTACTGAGCTTTGTAGATGACACGTGGCATGTTTTGCTACTTTGAAAGTTACTAGAAACTATGTCTCGATAGATGACACTCGGAAACTTCCACTTAGAATTTATAAGGGACACATGGTAGCTTCCACTGCACTTTATAAGGGACACATGGCAACTTCACTGCAACTTTATGAGGGACACGTGGCATGTTCCAATGTAGCTTTATGAGGTTTGATCTTTCCTGGAGGGAACTTGCCCTTTAGGGTCTTGAGAAATGGTCCACTTTACCTGGAAAGAGCCTCCCACAAGGGTACCTACCCTTTAGGATCTTGGGATGGCCTTTGGGATTTAATTTTATCGATGGGCTTTTGTTGCTCTTTTCCTTTGCTTTGCCTTAGTCAATTTTCCATCGGGTTCTTGCTTTCGGGCTTTCTTCCCAGCTGAATTCTTTTAGACAAAAAGTTTAAAGGATTTTTGCCTTAACCACTTTTTTGCATTATTTTTCTAAAAGAGAACTATGCCCTCTATAAGGACTTGTTCAAGCTTGGAACTATCCTTCAAACTTTTGCAACAATCCATCTATTCCTTGCCTGCCCTCTACAAGAGTTGTTTGTCTTTGGTTCACTTTTCTGAAGGAATTCTCTTTATCTGATTTTGTTCATTGCCCTCTATAAGGGCACTTGGCTTGGTTCACTACCCTCCACAAGGGCACTCAGCTTGGTTCACTACCCTCTACAAGGGTACTTTTTCCTTTGGCTTTGGGGCAGCCCCTTGAACTTGTTGATTGAATTGACCGATTGAACTAACTTTGGTTTAATAGTTTAATGGTTCAATGGTTGCCTTGAAGCCATCTTTTTGTCTAAGTATTTTGATCACTTTGAATTGATTGAACCTATTGAACTGTTGAACCCATTGAACCTTTGAACCAAAGTGGTTCAATGGTTCAATAGTTTAATGGTTCAAACCTTCTTCTCTTTGATAAGTGTTTTAAAGCCATTGAACCTTGAAGCGGTTGAACTTTAAACCTTGACAAATGCACTTAACTCTGTCTGATGACATTGAACCTTTAAACCCATTGAACCCAGTAAACCAAAATGGTTCAAGGTTTAATGGTTCAATGGTTCAAAACCTATGTAGAAGCTTGCCGATGAACTCTTTTGGTTGAACCAAGGCATTGAACCAATCCTGAAAATGACTAAGTGTTGGAAACTTGTTCTTTTGATTGAACTCACTTGTAGAAGCCTTTGAACCTATTGAACCTGCTGATTTCAAGCATGTTGAGTCTATAGAAACATATCTATAGAGTTCATAGATTTGAGTCTATAGTTTCAAGCCTGCAAAGTTCGTAGAAATGAGTCTATAGATTCTAGCCTACAGAGTCCATAGAACTTGAAAAAGCTTGAAAAATGGAAAATTTTAATGCTTAGAACAATTTTTGAAAAGGGAAAAGAAGATTTTTGTCTATTGAACCAAAATAGTTCATAGGTTGTCCAAAAAATAAATGACATTTTTTGGGGACAACAGCTGGCTCCAGTTGGGGAACTTCCTTCAATTGAAAACTTGGAAAATTTGAGGGGAGTAGAAACCAGAATCTCTAGTGCCTTGAAGTATGCCATTGGGATATGGAGTCATGCTACCCAAATAGAAAGGTGAAAAAAACAAAAACAAAAATGAAAGCACAAAAATATAACTAAAGATTATACAAATATACATATGTACAAGCTGATCTTATTTGATACTTCATAGATTGAAGTACTTCAGATGTTGCCCATTGTGAGGCAATGAAAAGGGCATTTCATCATGATAAAATAGCAAGAAACCATTTTGTCCCTAAAATTGGTGATGGGTGAATGGAGCTCTCCACCAGGAATCACATTTTCTATGCACTCCTTTTGGCTTTCTCTTCTTGCTCCATGGCAAGACATGATCTTCAATCTGAAAACCATAACTCCTTGCTCTCTTGGCTGAGAGTCCCTTTTGCTAAATTTGGAGTATAGCAGTATGGTCCATTACCATAGCTTTTTGTTCTACTAGTTCAGTCTAGCACATGTTTTGATTGTTAGCATCAAACTCCTGACAAAACATTAGCTTAGTATCTCCTTTAGTGTGAAGGAGTTTGACATCTTGGTCTTGAGCAGCCTTCAATCTGAGTAATAGAGATTCACATTCAGTTGTGTTGTTGGTGTTACTAAACTTTAACTTGCATGAAGAAGAAAAAACATCTCCTTGAGGAGATATCGACACAATCTTAGCTTCAACATTGGTAGAAGAATTGCTGCCATCAGATTCCAGGATCCAAACATCATCAAAAATTGATCTTCTATTAGATTTCTCTTCATTGGAAGTGGACGATGCTTTTGCATCTGTACTGCACCCTACCAATTCTTTTGATGTCTTATTTAAATTAATTTTTAGATTTCCACCTATAGGACTTTCATCTACAGAAACATGAACACCCTCTGTGGTCAAGAAGTAATTACCCCTACCTGAAGATTTAAACAAAATTTGAGCTTTAGGGGCTAATGTCTAAGTGACAACATATTTTGATTCCTTCTCAGGAAGCAACCTCTGCATGATGCCTTTGATAAGAATCATTGCTTCAGATAGGTCCATGCTCAATTCTCCACCAACATCTTTGTAGAAATTTCATCTTAGAAGAATGCCATAGGATGCTGGGACGTCAGCCACCAGAACTATCATCTTGATTCTCTTGTCTAGGAATGTTGCAAATGCAAATTGGGCATCCTTGGTTTGTCCCAGTAGTGGAACTTTCTTGTTCTCCATGGAGAAGCATCTACCAAATGTTTTGGTCAGTGTGAGACTAAGAGATTTTACCACTTTGGTAGGCATGACATTATTTGAAGCACTAGAATTAATGATGCAATTGCTCAGTTTGTGATTGTTTATCAATAGGGAGACATAGAAAGGATCTATTTTCCTAGGGGTAGTAGGAGGAGTAATGACAAGATTTTTTGGGATGGACATGTTCCTTAGGGGATCATGAGTTACCTTTTTAACATCTTGTCTTGTAGGGACAACTTTATTCTTCACACATTCCACTAACCTATCCAACTACTCGAGATTGGATTGCAAGAATTTAAATTTAGACATTTGAATTTTGGTCTTCTTAACATGGTCGATTATGTCAAATGACTAAAATGAACTAGGAATAGAGGATGGGAGTTCATCCTTTTGGTTTTTGGGAGGGGGAGGACTACTCTGTGAAGTTGAAGTTGAAGGTGCCGAGATGTTTGATGTACTTACCTTTCTGGCAATCACCAAGTCCTTTGGCTAGAAAGGTAGAGTGGTTCTCCACTTAATAATTGAAATTGCTGGTAGAGGTCACTCCTCTATCTTTTATTTATTAGCTTGCTAGGCTGACTAGTTCGTGGACCAAGTGAACAATACGTATGATCCCTCGAATGCTTCACCTTTACTTTTGGGTTCATCCTAGTAATTCAGGAAACCAATGTTGGAGTCACTAGCTAATTCTTCCTAGCCTTCTGCAAGGAGATCAATGTCATTTTCTTGATCAAACTTAGGTTGGAAAGAGAAATCATGTTTAATTTCTAGATATCCAATTACTGAGTTGGTTAGGGGTGCTTCAAGGGCAAGGTTCCTCTGTGGGGGAGGAAGACAATTTGGCTACCCTTGATTCTTGGCAACATTGCCTTGGTATGACTTATATGGGAATGTCCTCCTTGGCATATCTCTATACAAATGAGCTAATGATATCCCTTACACCATTTGCTTCTTGAGAGATAGTAACTCATTTGCCAGCTTTTGCACCATTAGATCAGTGGTACCTATAGATGGGTATTCAGAAGATGAAGAAGATTTACCTTTGTTAGGATCTCTCCTTATCTTTCCTACCAAGATAAGGTCATCTTCTACCTCAGTGGCCAAATATTGAGCAACCTCAAGGTCTATGTGGCTAGCATGTCTTAGCAAAAAACTCACTTCAAGTAGCTGTAAGTTAATGAAGAAGTATTTGAGGTTTTCAGGTGTCGACTGAGCAATAGTAGGGATTCAATTCCTTAGCTTGTCAAAATTTGCTATGAAATCCCTCATAGGTTCATGAGGTTCTTTATTCATCTATGTGAGCTGGGCCAGCAAAGCATGTGCATCTTCTGTAGGCTTGAACGTGGATTCAAACTTGGCTTTGAGGGTGTTCCAGTCAGTCACAATTTGGGCCTGCAGATGATAGAACCAATCTATAGTAGCACCTTGTAAAGTTTCCATGAATAGCCTAACTACTACATCCTCATACTCCACACCTATTACACCATAGGCTATGCTGAAAGCTGTAATATGTTCATTAGGATGAACCTTTCCATCACCATAGAACTTGGGAAATTTTTTACTTGAACTACATGGTAGCTCATGTAGAGGTGGATTTAAATTGAGTTTCCCAAAAGAGTTACTCCAAGGACCTTGAACTACCATTGTATGACTATGGAAAGGTGGAATAACAAATCTCAGAGGGGTAACTATTGACAAAACTTTATTAATAGCAAAAATGGAGGCTTTGTTCGATAATGGAGACTTGACTTTAGTAGGAGGAAAGCTCTTGGTTCATTGGAGGTGAGATGGTGAAGGAAATAAATCAAAATTACTTTGCTATACCAACTCAAATATAGGGTCAATAATACCTTTAGCCCTTTGGCTTTGTGTATACTATGGATCTACCAGAGTGTAAAATAAAAATGAGAAAGAACTGGCACTAATTCAACTTGAAGCTTGAGGCTTCAAACTACACATTCTATCCCAGTTGGCGTGGGGGTGAAGGAAGATGGTAAGGATATAATGATAATGGATAAGACACAAAAAGGAGTCACCAGAGTCTATAATGGATAAGGGTAGGGACTACTTCAATCTAAAACTTGAGGCTTTAAACTACACATTCATCCCCAGCAGAGTTGCCAAAAATTATTGGGTGAATATTTTGTCATTTAGCTAACTGATGAGCAAAATAGGTCTCTTCAACCACAACATAGGGAAATTGGTTAGCCAGATGTGTAGGATTACTACACCAAAAGGTGACAAATCTCTCCTCTCATCAAGGGGAGGTCCCTGTAAATATGCAGGAGCTATATACTATATATATAAGCAAAAAATAACACTCAAGGGTAGGATAAACCATCCATCTCTCTTTTTTCAAAGATGATGTTCAAAAATCAAAGGAGAAATCTTGATGAAATGATAGAAGGCACTCCTCTTCTTTTAGAAGTGTTGTTCAGTAGACAAAAGGAACCTTTCAGGTGGTGACAAGTAACTGTAACTGGGTTTAGTAACACAGTAGGATGAAATGTAGCACAAAGTCTCCACCTCAAGTGCCAAAGAGTAAAATATGAAGGACAATGAGGGCACAAAGTTGTCCCAAGATCCTTTACACAGAAACAAAATAAAAGGGATAATGAGGGTACAAAGTCATCCCAAGATCCTTTACATAGGAATAGAAAGAAAACACACTAAAGGCAATTATGGGGGCACAAAGTCTCTCCACAGTTGGCTTCAGGACACCTTTTTGATTATTTTCACTAATTTTGATTATTCAATTAAATTGACAAAAAAATGTATTAAGGAAATAGACATAAGAAAAATTTCCCCAACAACCAAGCTATTCCAAGACAAAGTCTAAAAAGTCACTTGTTTTCTTATTCAAATAATGAAATATGATCAACAATCTGAGCTCAAAGTCTTAGTAATGCCTTTCAATTTGGGCAGAGTTTTGTTTCTGATAACAAAAAGAGAGATCTCCCTAAAATAATAAGAGAGGCTCTGATATATAGTGCTCCAAGAAAGACTTGGGTGCTTTGTTTCACAAAAATGGCTTACAATGCATTCAATACCTTTAATGCATTTTAAATTTTGTCCATGAGCTATGCTGGAATCGAGCATCCATTTTTAATATGGGCTGCTTGATGTGTTTCCTTATGTGTGCACATCTATTTTCTCTACTCAATGCAAAAAAATAGGCCACACCATTGAATGTTCATGCTCTTTGATGCTTCACCTTCTAGAAACATATCCCATGTGCAAATATTTCTAATCTTTCTCCATCATTCCTCCTTTCCTTACTGTATATTGTCCTTATCTATATGATCTAAGCCCTCCGGCTATCTCTTTAGCTAGTCACTAAATTTGTTCACAGGGTCTATGCTTAAGCCTGTAAGGATCAACAGTTATTTCATTACCACAAATTTGACGTCTTTGGGTCTGTCATCATTTGAAAGTCAACGGCTAGTTGGTTGCCCTGAATTTGATGGCTGTGGGCTTGCCATCCTTAGCAATTCCTTTGTGTCTTTCCCACTTGCTCTGGCTACTTTCTGCTAATCTTAACAAGTGACACATGGCACCTTCCACTATGAAATAGGTGAGGACACATGGCAGCATCTGCTTAACTTATAGAGGCTTTGTGTGCCTTTTGAGAGTCTTGCAGAAGATGACACATGGCAACTTCCATCGAGCTCATAGAAACACTGTAGAAACATTCAAGACTCTTTTGGACTCACATAGATGATGACACATGATGCATTCTACTCAAGTTTAGCCACTCACCTAGGACCCACCACAGTCCTTACTCAATAAAAGGAAGAAGCTATGGATTTTGCCACTTGGTAGCCTCTGTTGAGCTTTGTAGATGACACGTGGCATGTTATGCTACTTTGAATGTTACTAGAAATTGTGTCTCAGTAGATGACACTTGGCAACTTCTGCTTAGACTTTATAAGGGACATGTGGCAGCTTCGCTATAACTTTATGAGGGACACATGGCACATTCCACTACAACTTTATGAGGTTTGATCTTTCCTAGAGGGAACTTGCCCTTTAGGGTCTTGAGAAATGGTCCACTTTCCCTGGTGAGAGCCTCTCGTAAGGGTACCTACCCTTTGAGATCTTAGGATGGCCTTTGGGATTTAATTTTATTGATTGGCTTTTGTTGCTCTTTTCCTTTGCTTTACCTTAGTCAATTTTCCACTGAGTTCTTGCTTTCAGGATTTCTTCCTAGGTGAATTCTTTCAAACAAAAAGTTAAAAGGATTTTTTCCTTAACCATTTTGCCACATTCTTTTTTTGAAAGAGAATTGTGCCCTCTGCAAGGACTTGTTCAAGCCTGGAACTATCCTTCAGACTTTTGCAACAATCCATCTATTCCTCACCTACCCTCCGCAAGGGCTGTTTGTCTTTGGTTCACTTTTCTGAAGGAATTCTCTTTGTCCACTTTTGCTCATTTCCCTCTACAAGGGCACTCAGCTTGGTTCACTACCCTCCATAAGGGCACTTAGCTTGGTTCACTACCCTCTACAAGGACACTTTTTCCTTTGGCTTTGGGGTAGCCCCTTAGACCTACCAATTGAACCAACTTTGGTTCAATGGTTTCCTTGAAGCCATCTTTTTGTCTATGTCTTTTGATCGCTTTGAACCAATTAAACCCATTGAACCGTTAAACCCATTGAACCTTTGCACTAAAGTGGTTCAATGGTTCAACGATTTAATGGTTCAAGCCTTCTTCTCTTTGATAAGTGTTTTGAAGCTGTTAAACCTTGAAGCGGTTGAAATTTGAACCTTGACAAATGTGCTTAACTCTGGATGATGATGTTGAAACTTTGAACCCATTAAACCCATTGAACCAAAATGGTTCAAGGTTCAATGGTTCAATGGTTTAAACACTACATAGAAGCTTGCCGATGAACTCTTTTGGTTAAACCAAGGCATTGAACCAATCCTAAAAATGACAAAGTGTTGGAAACTTGTTCTTTTGATTGAACTCACCTATAGAAGCCTTTAAACCTATTGAACCTGCTGATTTCAAGCATGTTGAGTCTATAGAAACATATCTACAGAGTTCATAGATTTGAGTCCATAGTTTTAAGCCTGCATAGTCTGTAGAAATGAGTCCATAGATTTTAGCCTGTAGAGTCTATAGAACTGAGTCCATAGATTCTAGCCTGTAGAGTCTATAGAACTGAGTCTGTAGAACTTGAAAAATCTTGAAAAATGGGGAATTTGAATGCCTAGAACAATTTTTGAAAAGGGAAAAGAGGATTTTGGTCTGTTGAACCAAATAGTTCATAGGTTGTCCCAAAAATGAATGACATTTTTTGGGGACAACAAGTAGCACATATGTTTTTGTTACCCAACGATTGCATACATATATGGAGGTAATTTTTAGTAATATTATGGTTCATGTACATGTATTTACTTATATATATATATATATATATATATATATATATATATATAAGTAAATACATGTACATGAACCATAATATTACTAAAAATTGAGTTTGTAGTTTCAAGCCTGCAGAGTCCGTAGAAATGAGTCCATAGATTCTAGCCTGCAAAGTCCATAGAACTGAGTCCGTAGATTCGAGCCTGTAGAGTCCATAGAATTGAGTCCGTAGAACTTGAAAAATCTTGAAAAATGGGGAATTTGAATGCCTAGAACAATTTTTGAAAAGGGAAAAGAGGATTTTGGTTTGTTGAACCAAAATAGTTCATAGGTTGTCCCAAAAATGAATGACATTTTTCAGGGACAATAAGTAGCACATATATAGTTGTTACCCAACCATTGCATACATATATGGAGGTAATTTTTAGTAATATTATGGTTCATGTACATGTATTTACTTACATATATATATATATATATATATATATATATATATATATATATATGCACCAATAATGATCATTTATTTATTTATTTGATGACCATAGTGGAGACTCCTTTATATATATAGGTGGGAGTAAACATATGTGTTGTTATTATGATTTCATATATGTAGAAAATCATTGAGGTATGATAACTTTTAATGTTTAATTATAAATATATATTTATTTTAATAATTTTCCTTGTTACTTGTGAAAATATATGAATAATTAATTGCCATTAATTGTACATATTCCTCTTTCTCCTCAAGAAAAGGGTGGACCTGGAGCCAAAACCTAGAATGGAAATGTTAATGGTTGGACCATTATCACTAATAAAAAGAGCAACTAAGCAAGAGGTAGTGGTAAACCTCAATCTTCTGCTTATCTACCTATCATGGATCATAGTACCTTGGATCCTATTGGAAAAGCTTCTATTAATGTGCCTAACAAGGATTCACCTAAGTTTATGCACACACCACAAGTGGTGGCTACTTTTGTTGATTCTTTGCCTTCATCTCCTTAAGCCCAATGGTCAAAACTCCATCCTAGGGTGACCTCATCAGAAGTGGAACATAATACCATTACCCTAGACCATAAGGTGATCCTCTGGCATGCTTGAATCCCCTCTCCTTTATTTGAGGAGGAATACATGGCACATAAGTGATAATCTTTCTAGCTTGGTGACTTTATGAAGCATAAACCTTCTTTTAATCAGTTTGCCACTCTTGAAGATCTCACAAAGGGAAATGACATGAACCTCAATGTTTCCTAATGCTATTATATTCTTAGAATGTTCAAGGCCTTTATGATCTACCATAGAAGTACACAGTTGGATATAGTTATTTTTTTAGTAATATGAAAATTCTTTGTATCTAATAATTCAATATCTTTGGATTTCTCCAACAAAATGCAACACAAATTATTTATCCTGGGCCCTTTTTAAGAATACCATGTATGACCTTGATCATGGTAAGGTTATCAATATTTTAGCTATGAGTCTTTCTCAAAACATTATTTCTTAAGGATCTAACCCAACTCATCATATTTTTTGGACTCTATTTGAATTTGATAATCACATCTTTGGGTTGGTCAATCTATATGCCTCTAATGATGTTATGGGATGGACCCTATTTGAGAGATTGTTGGTATAATCTCTTCCAGATACTCATTGGATCCTTTGTGGGGAATTTAACATGGTAAAATTTATTTAAGACAAGGATGGACATCTTCCCATGTGTTGGTGTGCTGGATAATGGGAGGCATGGTTTTACATGTGAAATAAACTTGAGGTGTTTGATCTAAACCAACACCAAAGGAAAGATTCAAGCTCTCTCTAATTTACTTGGTCTAGTTTTCAATAAGGAGAGGATCAAATTATTAAATGTTTAGAACATCCTATGTTGGTTGAACAAGATCTCTTATTGTTTTCTCCCATTCAAGATAGGTTGGTTTTGTGCTCTCTAACGCCTTCTTATCAGATCATCATCCTATATGCTTCAATAATGAGTGGTTTTCCCCTCAAGTGAGGCTTGATAAGACCAAATTTTATCTCAATACTACTCATCTTAAAAATGAGAGAACTATTAGGCACATTATCAGAATTAAGAATTTGGTTCTTAGGCCCAAGGGGGACTTTAGTTGGGTACAGTGGTGGACTAATGCTCTTGCTTTCACTACCACATTTCTTCATGTTTATGGTAAATAAACCTATATATTTCAATAGAATATTCATAATGCTACATACCATGAACACCTATGGGTATCATAGGATCTTGAAGCCTCTCCTTTTAATGTGCATTTACAAACCTAAGCAATTCTTTGGCATCACAAGATACAAGTTGAGGAAGCCTTTAAAGCTAGAGGGACTCAACTTTGAGTTTGGGTGCATTGCCAAAATTTGGGGACAAGATCACCAAGGAATTTTTCTCTCATGAACTCTAGAAGAGTTGTTGATAGAATCAAAGATATCAAGGACATATCTACTAGAATCACCAAACTCCTTGACATTATGCAATATTTTATTCACCATTATAACATTTTTTTCTCACCTCAACCCAATTCTCTCAAGCATGAAGCTACTCTTTCCTAGTGCTTGTAAGCTTTATAATGCTTAGTGGGTTGCATGTGATAGGCCTCTTACCCTCAATGATCTTAAATAATTGATTATGTAGATGGCTACTAATAAAGCCTCAATCATTATGCTTTCCCTTGTGAGTCCTATCAAAACTTATGGGATACTATGGATCTAGATATTTACAAGGTCTATTCTGAATCTATGTTGATGAATTATCTAAGAACTATTATAGATCAAGGTAATATCAAATTTATTCCCAATATTGGTGACTCTAAGGTTATTACTAACTGGAGACCTATTACTCTTCTCAATGTTTTTTATATATAATTTCTATAGTGTTGGCTCTCAAACTTAAGCATATCCTTCCTTTAATTTTTGGAAGTGAGTAAACAAGTTTTGTCCAACATATATATATTATTGAAAATGTCATTTTTATCTGGGAAGGCATGGAATGGGCTTAGATTTATAATCAAAAGGCCCTTTTTATCAATATTTATTTTGAGAAGGCCTATGACCACATTGATGGCCTTTTATTTTATCTATAATTCAAGCTCTCAAATTTTGTCTCAAGTTTATTCAAGTGATTAATATGTTTTTTTAAGATGTTGGGTCATGTATTACTATTAATTGAGCCTAGTCCTCTTAGTTTGATCTTCATAGATCTATCAGGTAAGGATGTCCTTTAGCTCCTTCACTCTATGTGTTAGCAGTTGAAGGGTTTAGCTATTTGTTAGAAAATTATGCCTACAAAGGATTCATGAAAGACATATCTCTCCCTAATTATAATCATCAACTTCTAAATGGTTATTTTGTCAATGATTCTTTTATCAATCTCCAAGAAGAGGAAGAGTCGATTAAGAATGACATAGAATGTCTTCATATTTTTTGTTTAGACTATGGGTCCTCCATTCAATGAAAGAAAATGTAGTTATATGAAGGAAATTTAGATGAAATTAAACTAATAAAATAAAATGATCCTAATCCTAATATAAAATCAAGCAATCTCAAGATAAAGTAACAAAAAAATGAAGAAATTAAACTAGCAAAGAACTAATTACAAACATATGCAAAATTTGTCACCTTCTCCATTGTGTGATCAATGGTATATTTTATATTTGTGTGGAATATGGATGCTCAATCCTTACACCAATTCAAATAGAGAATGGGAAGAAATGTAATCTTTATGGATTTGATGTATTTGATTCACTTTTGATTCACTTGGAATTTCAATAATACTTCGTTAGCTTAAAGGTGAATGGATGAAAGTGATGGCTTGCATGCCTATTTAAATATTTTTGGAAGAAATATCATGGTGGAGGATTATTTGAATATTTAAAATAATCTCAATAATCTATGGTGGATAATGATTCCTCATCCATGAGGATGATGACCATTTCAAATGGTTGAGAGAAACATAGAGATGGTTAGTCGAGTCACCAAAAAAGGGTCAATCTGTTTGACAAGTCAAGGAATGACTCAAGGGTAGTTTAAGAAGTTATGGGATTGGTTGGGGTGAGTCAACATGTGAAGCATATAGATGTGAAGGATGTTAAGTGAGGTGGAAAATATAGATTTAATAATTAAATTTGGATTAGAAGTGTGCACAATTGATTAAGTTTGAATTATTCAATTATTTGAATAAGGAGGGAAATGCCATGAATTTTAATTCAAATTTGGAAAGAATAATTAGTAGGTTTTAGGTTAATTTTGACATTAAATATAATTTAGGTGTCTACATTTACCTCTCTTAGAAATGGTGTTATGAAGTAATACTGTTTCAAAGAATAGTATAAAAAGTAGTGTGTTATTGATTGAGAAGAAATAATTTCCCCAAATGAATGAGATTGAATGTGATGATGCTCCCATGAGTGTTTGTGCACAAAAATGTATGAATGCTCAAAATTAATGAAAGAGGAAAATGATTAAGTGTTTTAGACCATCAATAAATCAAAGTACTAGAACTGATGTCAAACTTTCATGATTAAGGTATGTGTCAAGAAATTGCCCCTAGTTGTGAAAACTAGAGAAATGATCAAAAAATGAATATTATACCATTTTAAGGCTACATTCTTAGTTGATAATCATGACATAGGGGTCATATGAGTAGATGTGGGAATGATATATACCAACAATGGTAAGCAGTAGATCTAAAAATGAAAAATAAAGATTTTTGATATGGTAGTTAAAAATTTATGAAATTGATAGTTACAAGTAATTGATATAGATTTAGAATGTTTTGATTAAGATAGTCCTAAAATTCAAAGGAAAATGGGTGAAAAATGAGGAAAATAAAGGGATGGGGGGGGGGAATATTTGAATTGGGGGGAAAGTATAAATAGAAGGATGGGGATTAATAAATTTATTTGTGCAATTTGAATTTCTAAGGTGAGTAGATAAAATTAGTTTGTGTGATTTGTGATTTGTGTTTGTTGAGAAAATGGACCGTATTCTGCTTCACCAACATTGTAGGGAGCATGTGAGGAGACACTAGAGACCTTAGAGCAATGGGCCTCTAATAAGTGTAATTTAATTCCTTAGATTTTAGTTTTAATTACCTTTATTATGGTTTAAAATTAGATTCAATGAATTCACAATTTCACCATTTGCAAATTTAGCAATGAAAGTTATGAAATCATTAATGAAAATCATGAAATCCTCAAACACGATAGAAAAATCATTAATTATGGTTGTAAAATTGCTTAGCAAAAAAAAATTAGGGATTGGTGAATTCAAAATTCATAGTTGTAAAATCATGAAAATGAGTTACAAATTCATCAAACAAAGGAGTGAAATTTTTGGACATGGATTCGTTTAGGTCAACTGTAAAATTACAAGACATAGTTGTGAAATTGAACAAATTGACAACGAAATTGATGAAATAATTAGTAAAAATGCTAAAATGAGTAGAAAAAATGATAGAAGTGCATAAGGGAAGATGTGAAGTGTGAAAGTGATAAAATGGATATTGAAAACATTTAAATAAGTAATGAAAATGCTAGGGTGTGACGAGAAAAGGTTAAGTTAACAAATGAATAGACATGCATTAAACATAAAATATCCATAAAATGATGTGAATAGATTTTTTTAATGTTTTTAATGAGATGTAGATGGGTTTTATGCTGATAGTGAGGATTAACATTGTACTAATGTGATATATTTGGATGAGGTATTACTAGTACTAGCAACATAAGAGTGGATATCTATGGATTTAGAATGGATAACATAGTTTATTGAGTATAATTTTAGTATATTAGAGGATACAAGGCTATAAAACATTATGTAAATGCCTAAGATTTGAGAATATAGGGATTTATGGATTGCATTCGCTGAGAGATGACACAAAAAGACCAACACATTTCACTTGCTGATAGGTGAGATGACTGTGATGTTGGAAGAGATATATTCCCAATATGAGGGAGATAGGTATACTAGGGTTAGGGGCCACAAGAGAGTACCATTTATAAGATATTTGGTGATGGTTTGATTCAAATTGTTAGAGGAGTAGATATAGACTACTATATGTAGTTAGGTACATATTAACTATGGTACTCATGTTAGTTATTAGTGGCATCATGCTACTTAACAAGAGTGAGAGGTTGTGGCCTATTGGCTTGCTAGATGTTATTGGGGATATGATGGATATGGGGGAGAGGTTCACATGGGGGTCATTCATATTTGCACACATTTATAGGGATCTACATCACATGGTATATATATATATATATATATATATATATATATATATATATATATATATATATATATATATATATTGGTCCTTCCACCTTATTATAAGTATGGTGCTAAGAGCACATTGAAATGGAATGACTAGTAGGGCATATGAGCACATAGTCAGAGGATGAACCTATTTCCTATGGATGGAATATGATTATAGGCATGTGTAGGCCATACCTTCGATACCTAGAGGTTTAAAGGAGAACAATAGATGAGATATGTGATGATCAGATCACTTAGAGACCATACAAAGAGATAGTCTTCTAATGGTTATAAGATGGCTTATACATGGACTATGTGATGACTCAATGTTACATTATGGGAATTCATGACTATATTATTGAGAGATATCACCATAATAGGGTGATGAATTAGTTTAGAGTGAGACAACACATCCCATCTAGACCTCATGTATTTGCATAAGTAGTTAGAGAGAGAGAGAGAGAGAGAGAGAGAGAGATCACAGTGGGGATTACTATTAATCCCAAGATAGCATAGCTTTGATAGACACATAAATAGTGATATGGATGGATAAGAGAGATGTGATTGATTCTAGAGTGGTTGATGGATATGTAAATTGGTGGTTAAGATAGCAGTTGATGAGATTTACAGTTCTTTATACACCTTCACACACATGGACATAGAGATTAGTTATGAGTTTGAGTAGATATCTAGGGGTACAAAACTCAAAGCCTAGATTATGAGGGTGGTGATAGGCCATAAGGGAGGGAGATAAGGATGACATAGAGGATATGTAATAGATGATATCCATCTATAAGATGTGGAGATTATAAATTTGGAGGATGCAAAGATACTATGAGAGGTAAGTGAGGAGATAAATAGATATAATGAGATGAGAGCTGATATAGACCAGTCAGGTGGAGAGGAGACTCCTTTGGTTGTTATTGATAGTGATGGAGAGGGAGATGGGGAAGATATAAAAATGAGACCCTCTCATAATAATGACATAGATATAGGAGACATGGTAGGACCATCATAGGCAAGGAGATCATAGGATGATCGGACATTGATTGATAGATTACATGAGGAGATATGTGCTCGAGATAGTGAGATTATAGGATTACACAAAGATGTGGCTAGACTATAGGGAGAGGTTGATATCAAGGATGGTCAGATAACACTAAGATCAGTGGATATCATATGTATATATAGTAAGGTAGATAGGTTATAAGCTAAGGTAGAGAGGATATAGAGGGATGGCATGACATTAGCATTTAGAGTGGTTACACATGAGGTAGAGACTTTAACACTAGATGATACAAATCTGACATAATGATACAAATAGGAAAGAGACTAAACAAAAAAATATGGTAGAGGATAGGGTTTTGATATCATGATAGGGAAACTTATCTACATTAGATGGCCATAGACCAAGCTATATACTATAAGAACTTATATGAGGAGGTTGTTCCACACACATAATAAGTACCATCATATAGAGAGTACTCAACCAAGTGGTCAATGTCAAAGAGATTGGTATAGTTAATAGAGTCTGAGAGGTCAATGGTTTAGGTATCACATCACATCATGGGTATACCATGGAACACACCATAACATCATGAGCTAAGTCCTAGGATAGATGCTGCATCTGCGGGTTAGGAGGAGACTTAACATAGTCTTGATCATGATGTATCTATGTACATATATTTTTGAGATGTATCACTGTATATACACATGTATTTTTAATATATATACATGATTCATTTTGGAAATGAGACTTGTATTATTTATGATGTTATAGGCATTATAAACATTATGGACTATGCATAGTATTTGTTATTATTGTTTTACTTTATGTATGATTTATGGGATAGATGGATAGAAATAGTATTGTTACATTTCCTACTTTTTGATTCATAATAACACATGTTAATTATTTTTAGAATTTGATTATGGTATATGAAATGTATGATTTTTTATGGATGCATGGATAATGTACTAGATAGATGCCTTGTGTTTAATTCCTCTTTGCATTGAATTTCCAACATAAATAAAAATTAAGCAAACTGATTGTTAATGTAGCGTACAACAAAATATCACCAATGATATAAAATAATCACGATGAATTTTTATGTTTTAGGCATAAGGAATATAAAAGTATAAAAAAAGTGCATCATGATATAGAAAAATCATAACCACACTATAATGCAATACCAAAATAATCTCGACACACACACAAACAAATAACAAACAAGTCATAATTACACTAGATTATACCAAAAAATGATTTTGATATCAAAACTTTTAAAAAGAACACAAATGATATATAAACATCAAATAAAACAAATAGAAATGATTTTAAGACAAATAAAGTAAAACAAAAGAGCACACAATGACTCAAGACAAATAAGATTTAAAAAAAATGACCAAAAGAAGATAAAAAATAAAATTTAACTAAGATAAGTATGAGTGGTTAAGGTAACAAGACTTGATAACCAATAATGGTTAATGATAAGAAGATGAGTAAAATAACCAAAGATGGATAAGGATAAGAAATGAAAATAACCAATCAATGGTTAAGGATAGGAGATGGAATTAACCAACAATGGTTAAGGATAAGAAGATTTGACTGAAAATAACCAAAGATGGCTAAGGATAAGAAAAGAGAATAACCAATCAATGGTTAAGGATAAGAGATGGAATTAAATAAAAATGATTAAGGATAAGAATATTTGAGTGAAAATAACCAAAGATGGATAAGGATAATAAAATAGTATAACTAATCAATGGTTAAGGGTAATGCTATGTACCTAGGGATATGATATATTAATGTATATGGGTTGATGGAGATGCCGACATGTGGCACACGTCCCCTTAGTTAGTTATATGGGTACAATATATTAGGATAATGGAGTAACCTATGGAATTAGTACATTGGGTAATGGTTGGCCTACATTGATATTAGGAGGTTACCCATCCATTGGTTAGATAGATGTCTATATAAAGGAGATGATTATCATGGTAAAGATATCAAGTAAGCATTGAGTCTTCTATTGTAAGAAGATATTGGAGGTTGTCCCCTTGAAGAGACATTGTGGAGTTATTCCTTCCTAAAGGAGTATTATATGGTGTTGCCTTACCTTAAAGGTATTTTTGCATATATTGAATATTTGAGTCATATCAAGTGGTATCAGAGCTTCGATTTGGGCAATTTGTGTGGAATGAAACCCTAGTTTTTTTAATCATCAATATATTTTGATTGGTTATGAATTTTTCCACAATGTTTTTACTGGATATGGAAAATATTTTAAATAAGTCACAGTAAACAAATGGAGAATTTTTGATTAGTTTTGAGGGAGTTATTTCTATTTTAAGTTTTATACTAATTTCACTATGTATTCTAAAATATACGTAATTTTTATTCTAAATTTTTACTAGAGATGTAATAAGATATAAGAGAAGCACATTAAAAATTTCAGAATTGTTTTAGTTGTTTTGAGTTATTTTTTGTGATTTTATGGTTTTTAGTATATTCAATCTATAGGTTGAAATTTGTGACATTTTTTCACAAAATTTTTATTGAGATTCTAATATCATAAGAGGAAGTTATAGTAAAAAATTTGGACTTTTTGGAATAGTTTTTTATGAGTTATTGACATTTTAGGGTTTCATGAACCCTAATTTGTTTTGTGGATCATGAAGTTGCAAAAAAATTTAGGGGAAGATGATGTTGATGCTAGAGAATGGTGGCTCATTTTTAAGGAGAATAATACTAAAATAATTTTATAGAAAATAGAATTATCTCTTTCATTGTCTGGGCTTGCACAATATTGGTGGTTTAATCAATTGAGCTTTGCACAAAAGTATTCTTCATGGGAAGTAATGGAACAACTCTTCCTATATCGATGGGATATAAAAGAAAAAGAGGATGTAGAAGAGGAAGAAAATAATGGTGATAAAGAAGAAGAAGAAGAAGAAGAAGAAGAAGAAGAAGAAGAATAAGAAGAATAAGAAGAAGAAGAGAATGGTTCAAATAATTTGGATCTAAAGATATCTGAGTCAATTTTTCAATTTTATGGATGCATTCAAAAGAAGAAGGTGGTTGTGTCCATAAACCCTACCAGAAAGTATAACTTCATTAACATGAATGTGTCCAAGAATCTACATGTTCAAAAAAATAATATCAAGGAGGTTTAAGTAGATGGTAATAATATTTCAATGTTTGAAGATTTGAAGCTCATTATGGAAAAATATGTTTTGCATTCAGATTTTTATGCTTTGGATATGGATGATGTGGGTATAGTTCTTGGATATCCATGGTTAGAGACTTTGGGAAAAATGAATATTAATGTTTAAAAAAAGTTCATGAAGTTTTGGTATAGGAAAAATAAGATCACTTTACAAGATATCATAGTGAAAAAGGCATCAATAACAATCCAGGTAGATCATGAGGATGAGATTGAAACATGTGATGAAGAGCATGATGAAGATTCATATGATATAGATAAAAACACACTAAAAATAGAAATGAACACTTAATCTACTAAATAGACAAAGAAGGAAAAGGTGGATAAGGTTAAAATATTGGAAAAATTTGAGGTATATACTATGGCATATGGAATGAATGGGGAAATCACTATGATTATGCATGGAAGAATACCTACTATGGTCATGGTTGGAATCAGAGTAGCATAGCAGAATATGGTACATGGAATAAAAAGAGGAATAATTATGGTTGGATACCAAAATAGTATAATTATGATCATGAATGAAATTAGAGGAGCATAATGGAATTTGGAAACAAGCTTGGAGATCTATCACCTTCCAAGATCACATATAGATGGCTAAATGATCTGTTAGGTTGTGGAGCTAAAAGCTTCACCAGGATGCAAACAGGAGAAGTTATGGAGGTTGCAGGAAGTGTTGCAAAGTGTCACAGACACCGGCGTCGGTCAGGACAACCGACGATGGCAGGAGGGAGACAGGAAGGCAACCGACGTCGGTCATGAATCGGCCGACGTCGGCACCCCCAGACAGCCAGGGACCGATGTCGGTCACCTGTGGTTCGAGCTGCGAGTATGTTACAGGCAGTTGGTTGACGAACCAAGTGTTTGCATGTTTAGAGCTATTCTTAGACTGAGAGCTACGGATTTAATTATTGTATTATTGTCTAATTATTTTTTGGATGAGATCTATATATGGACTCATGATTGTATTGTAAATGTGTGCTAGAAAGCCATAGAGCATTTAGAGAGAGCTAGTGTAGCTCCTCCTAGTTCCAAGAGGTGCTGAGTGTGTATGATCAGGGAGAGTTGCAAGGTCTGCAAGGTCAAGGAGCTGATCCACTGGAGTACTGGTTGAAGAATCATAAGGACTTGGTGAGGCAAGGACAAGGGTTCTTCAGAGGTGTAGAGATATCTACATAGTGAGTAAGGTCTAGTGATTTGCAGGTAGCAGCAGAGAGCAGGAGATCTACTTGGTGTACGGTTGTGTACTTGGTGAACTGGCAACGTGTTACTGACTGGTTGGAGAGGTGAACATCAATTCTGTATTGGAGTTGATTGTTGGGACCGAGAGAGAGAGGGAAGAAGATCTCGAGGTGTGGCGAACCTTTGAGGTGGAGGAAGAAGTGGCATCTTCCTTATTGTATTTTCTTCTATGTATATAATACAATTGTGTATTGTCTCTTAATTCCTATGTTGTTTCATATTTCTAGTTACTTATTGATTCTGGTATAATTCCGTGTTTAGTTGCTAATACAAGAAGTAATCACATGTGTTCTAATTGGTAGAGCAAGATCCTGACTCAGTAGGGATTGGAGCATGTTTATTGTTCTGGGGTTTCCCTGACATGATCGAGATTGGAGATAAGTGTGCAATGATTTAAAGCACACTCATTATTTGGTTTCTTCCTATGTTTCAAGGATAAAACATGTCAAGGAGGGAAGAAATTCTATGTACCTATGGATATGATATATTAATATATATGGGTTGATGGAGATGCTGACATGTGGCACACATCCCCTTAGTTAGTTATATGGGTACAATATATTAGGATAATGGAGTAACTTGTGGAATTAGTACATTAGGTAATGGTCAGCCTACATTAGGATTAGGAGGTTACCCATCCATTGGTTAGATACATGTCTATATAAAGGAGATGATTATCATGGTAAAGATATAAAGTAATCATTGAATCTTATATTGTAAGAAGATATTGAAAGTTGTCCCCTTGAAGAGACATTGTGGAGTTATTCCTTCCTAAAGGAGTATTATATGGTGTTGCCCTACCTTAAGGGTATTTTTGCATATATTGAATATTTGAATCATATCAAGATCATATTAGATAAGAGATGGAAATAACCAATAATAGTTAAGGATAAGAAGACTTGAGAAAAAATAACCAAAGATGGATAAAGTAAAAGATGAACAATATGACAACAAAACATAAATGAAAACAACAAACAAGTAATCAACACCTAAAAGACACAACAAAAGACTTAACATACTAAGCGAGGGTTGAGACATTTGGTAGCCAAGATCTATAATAATAGTTGAAAAACTGATGAGGAATTAGGAAGAGGAACACATGAATTGAATTTGAATCCATGCTTAGGGAAATGGATGATGGGGATGATGGTGGTCAAGTTGAACCTAGAGACCCTATGTCTCTAAGCACTACCTACATAATCCACCCTAGACAAAATTCATGTGAGGATATCAAGCTAGATGTAGTTTTTCCAATATAGAAAGTGATGAGAAAATGGGTGATTGATGAAGTGTTATATGGTGATAATGTTTGAAGTGTTTAGTGTCTGATGAATAGCTGTGCAACTATCCCTACCAATAAATGCTAGTGACCGAGTTTGGAAGCTATCGAAGATGGTAGACAGATATTAAGGTAAGTGTTTATGTGTAATTTTGGATGCTTTGGTTCAAGATAGGTGTAAATGATTATGACAAATATGGTTATATATAAGATATTCCTCTATCATGAGTAAGGACTTAGGTACACAAATAAGGATCAATCCTAATCTAAAATGCAATAGGACTAGTGATGAAACAAATGACAAAGGACAATGTGGAAATATATTGTGAATTACTATAATAGGATGCCCCCAAGTAACTAAGGTGAATATAGACAATGGATTATGAATGGTGCCAAAAACCTATTTTTCACCATGGTAAGTACCCAAAGTGCTAGTAAACTAATTTTCACTTTTGGATGAACTATTTTTTTTTTAATTTTCTCATTTTTTGACTTTTCTTTATGTTTAATTTTTTAATTTTTTGACACCTATGATATTGACAACATATAGAGAAAGTTATGCATATAATCTCTTAAGGTGCATTATGTTCATAGGTTAATCAAGCTCCTTTCCATATTTTATGGCTAACTTTTAAGTTTCTAATCTATATTTAACAATAATGATATATGAGCCCAACCAATTAGGCTCAAATTTTACTTTCTCCTCTCTTTCAACATTAGTATTTTGTTGGTTTTCCTTAAGAAAAAGATCTCTAATTTTAAACTTCCTAGCTTTTATCAACTTATTATAGCAATGACAAAGGCAATTGTGGTATACTTTTAAATGGTTTAAGGCATTAAGTTGTTTCTCATCTAGAAGGTTGAGTTCAATAATATTGAAGTATGATAGGATTATTTATCAATGATTTATTGTAGAGATATGCACAAAGATGGAATCTCAACTTCTATGGGTAGAATAGACACACTATCATTTACAAGGGAATAAGGGGTTACCCCCATGGGTATACAAATGCTAATGTAGTATGCCCAAAGGGAAGGATAAAGCTATGTGTTCCAATCATGACCAACTTCTTTGATGAATCATTTAAGTATGAGTAGAATAATTTTAATAGTTTCCTCATCTTGGATATTTACTTGTGGGTAGTAGGAAGTGGAACATTTTTGCTTTATGTGATAGTTTTGACAAAGAGCTTTGACTTTTTATTCTTGAATGATTTTTTATTATCATAAATAATAGTAGAAGGAATATCGAAGTGGTAGATAATGTGGCTTTGAATGAACTTAGAGATTTGATTTCTAGTAACATGTGTAAGGGGAATTACCTTAACCCACTTGATAAAGTACTTAGTTGTGTTATTAATGTGCTAGTGGCCATCAGATGAATTAAGATTAATCTTTCTAATGAAGTCTAACCCCCATGTGGAGAATGGCCAAGGTGTGGTAATAAGATGCAAAGCTTGTTAAGAGTTATGTATAAGGTCACCATATTTTTAAAAGGTATACATTTTTAAACATAAGCGCATGAATTAGATTCTATGGTAAGAAAATAATAACCTACATGTAAAAGCTTTTTATCTAGGACTATGCCACTAGAATGTGCACCAAGATTACTTCATGAATTTCCCCAATGGCCAAAGTAGACTCTTTAGAATTTAAATAACATATAAGTGTTCCATCATGACCTCTTTGATATAAAGTATTACCAAGGATTGTGTAACAATATGTACATTGTAAGTGATTTTTGTTCGCTATGGGATAAATTAGGTGGAAGGGTGTTATCATGAAGATAGGCATATATATCAAAAAATTTGTTCATTATGGGATAAATTAGGAGAAGTGGGACCAACCACCTTACAAACCATTTCATAATTAGGCATGTTTTACATTGGTATCATGAGCTAATCAATTAGGATTTTGTTTTTGTTTTGTGTTAAGATCAATCAATGAACTAATGGTTGTCATGACCTCTACTGCTCTATTATTGATTCATGGTACTTGTTAAAATTGGATAAATGCAAAAGATAAATTTAAGCTATCTACCATATATCTATATGAGATTAACTTATAATAATGAGCTTAAAATTTATCATTTACTTCATTTATGATAAGTTTGGAATCACCAAATATGAGATGTTGTATACACCATTAAATAACTAGTTTGAGACCAACTATGAGAGCTTCATACTCTGTAATGTTGTTGGTATAAGGGAACTCAATTTTAAATGCTTTGGGATTACAATCCCCATTTGGTGTGACTAGAAAAATACCTACCCCTATTCCATGGTTTGTGAAGGAACCATCAAAGAATATTTTCCAAACTAGAGATTCATCAATAGACATTATTGCTTCATATATAAATTTTGCAACAAGAGGTACTTTATCTTTAAGAGGTGCTTCTACGAATGCATTTGATAAGACTTATCCCTTAATTAATTTTTGATTAACATATTCAAGATCAAACTCACTAAGAAGCATAACTCACTTAGCCTTCCTTCCTGTTAAAGCTATTCTAGATATAAGATACTTGAGAGGGTCAATTTTTGTAATGATGGTTTGATTATTGATCATGTAATGTTGGAGTTTTTATGAAACAAAAATAACTATGAGACATTCCTTTTCCATTTGAGAATAATTAATTTTGTAAGATACCAAGGTCATGCTTAAATAATACGCTAGCTTTTCTTTCCCACTATCATCATGTTACGCTAATAATGCCCCCAATGTAAATTGAGTAGCTAATATATATATATATATATATATATATATATATATAATAGAACATGCCTACCAACAATAGGTGGAATTAATACTGGTGGATTAGAAAGATATTATTTAAGGTGATTAAATGTTGTATCATAATTATAACTTTAATTGAAAGGAGTGTCTTTCTTTAAAATAAATGTAAAATGGTGACAAATATCTACATACAAGCTGTGATATGAAATACCAGATTGTTTGGATTTTACCTTGAAAACTTTAGAGCTATTTGAGATTTTTTGGTGGTGGCATATCCATGTTAGCTAAAACCTTAGAAATATAAAACTCTATGCTATTTTGTGAAATAATGAATCCTAATAACTTTCTTGATGTCACATGAAACACACTTCTTGGGATTTAATCTCATATTATATTCTCTCATTCTTTCAAAGATGTGACAAAGTAATTTAGGATGTTCTTCTCTAGATTTTGATTTCTCAAGTATGTCACCAACATAGTCCTCCATAATATTGTGAAGCATATCATGAAAGATGATAGTCATTTCCATTTGGTATGTAGATATGACATTCTTTAGACCAAAAGGCATCACTTCATAACAACAAATTTCTCATGATGTTGTGAATACTATTTTGTGTTGGTCTTTAATAAATATTTTGATTTGGTTGTACCCTAAAAAATCATCCATTAAAGATAAAATTTCATGAACTATAGTATAATCCATGATCATGTCAATATTGGGCAATGAGAAATCATCTTTTGGACATGCTTTAATGATATCACACAAATATATATAGACTTTGATTTCTTTTAGATTTTTTAACATAAGTACTATATTGGATATCCAATCCAAAAATTTGGTAGGGCATCTGAAACCAACCTCTAGTTGCTTCTTCAAATCTTCTTTTACTAATAGTGATATCTTAGGATACATCTTGCAAAGTTTTTATTTGATGGGTTTTACATCTAGATGTACAATGAGATGATGCACTACTAGTGATACATCAAGTCTTTGCATATCCACATAAGACCATATGAATACATTAAAAAATTATTGATTCAACATGGTGAGTATTTCTCTTTATTATTGAGTAAATCAGACTGCAAGTTTGATAATTTTTGATTCTTCCTCTATTCCAATTTTGAGATGAATAGTATCCTCAACTAAGAGAGTTAACTCTTATTTATAATTTAGGGATGGTGAAAGAATATTGAATTCTCTTCTAGATCCTCTAAATTGATGTGTTGATATTATTATTGTTTCCTAAAGTATCCATACTTATCTAATTGAATACAAAACCCCTTCTTATGATCCCTTGATGGAATGAAGTCCCATGCTCTCAAGAATTCTAAAATTGCCTCATCATTTTGAAAATGATCAAGCAAAGATATTGCATGTTGGTCCCACATTATTAAGGATTGATATGTGAGGTCTAGTGTTATTATGGTATTTTCATGGAAAATGATAGTGAGGGCAAGGTCTTTGAAGCAACTAAAAATGGAACCTATTTCACTATCTAAAGAATCATCCTTTGATTCACTAGAAGATTCACTTTGGAAAAGTGTGAGATTTACATTGATTGGATTAAACCCTATACCATGATTGGATTCATTTGATTTTAACTTTATTGGTTCAATTGATGCTTGTTCATGAAGACCAAGGCCTTTACCATTAAAATTCATAATATTGTACATAATGGATTTTGAGATAAGGTATTTGTTATTAGTGAATCAAGTAGATAATTCATCATATTAAAAAAATAAAGGATTTAAATCTTAAATATGTTCATCATAAAGTAAACCTATTAGAAATTTTATATTTTTGAATCTTTTAACCACTTGAGTATCTTGTTGATGGCAGGGCCTACCATAATTATGCGAAGTTATATGGATTGTGCTTATCTAATTAAAATATTAGATTATGTATTCACTCATGCCTTTGTAAATTATTTTAAGATGGTATGAAGAGAGTGAATATGATTTGGAAGTAGATGGTTGATTGGAAGATTTTTTGATAGATAAATGATTAGAAGTTTATTCTACATATGGTTGATTGGAAGCTTGACTAGGAGAAGGCATTTTTATGTAAATAGAAGTAGTTAGTGTGTTTATCTAACCACCAAGAGGGGGTGTTTGAATAATGTTTCAAGATGGACATAATTATCAAGAGTAGGCTATTCCTTAATGGGAGTAAATTTGTCATCAATAACTGGGAGATAATTAGATTTTTGATATCAACCTTTCAATAGCTTGCAATATTAGAAGAGTTAAAGATCACCTTGAATAGTTACTTCCATACCTTCATGTGAGAATTTCAAACACTAGTGTAAGGTGGAGGGTATAACATTAATTAAGTGTATCCATGGTCATCCAAGAATTAGGTTATAGGGTAAATCAATATCAAGTACATTTACTAGTGTTTCTTTTATAATAGGGCCCACCATTAAATGAAGATCAATTATACCCATGGATTACCACTCATTATTGTTATTATATGCCTTTATTGTGATACTATTAGCTTCCAATGTTGTTTTTAAATATCTTAAGTGTTTTATTAGCCTTAATGTACACAAATTTAAAGTTAAAACATTATCTATAAACACCCTCTTTACCTTGTACCTAGAGAAAACAACCTCTATATACATTGGAATATTGTGAATAGATCCCAAAGGGACATTGATTTTTAGTAGACAAATTACCTACTAACATTTGGAATATTGAGGGGTTGATGTCTTTTAGGATGCTAGACTCTTGAATTACTTTGTACAAAATGTTTTTATATATAGGTGAAGTTTTTAGAAGGTCTAATATGGAAATATTTGTAGGCATTTTTTCAAAATGATCTATAATGTTAAACTTGCATTCAACATTGGATGATGATGCATTGGGGATGGTAAGTTTTGCATGCATTGTAGTAATGATGCACTCTTGAGGTTGAAAAGTAATAGCATTAACATGATGGTTCATAAAATCAACACTATTAATTATAGATTCAAAAAGATGACTAACTTGTTTGACATTACTAGTTTCAGGTTGTTCTTGTTTTGGCTTACCCTTTCCTTGCTCATGGTTGGGGAATGGATATTTTTATATCCCCAAATTTTGGTTATTGGATGTCTTGGATGATTGGTTTTTAATGGCAATGTCCCCTTGATCTATGTGGTCTTGGACATAGAGCTTGAGGTGTATACACCAATTAGTAGAATTTCCCTTTATCTTATGGTATTCATAGTATTCATTTTATTTATACCAATAAGATTTAGGAACATTCTCATCAAAAGGTTTGGTGTTTGGCCAAGTAGTCATGTTAGCATGAGCCAAATTTCATAAACATTTTCATAAGTATCACCCAATTATGTGAACTTATGTTTAGGTCTTCCTAGTTTAGGTTGGCCACCAAGAATGGTTATGTTATTAATGGGTTGGGTGTAAGTTTGTTGTTGATTTGGTGGGTTTTGGATTTGTTTAACATGGGTCACACCATCTCCAACAATGTTTTTATTCTTTATAAAGAACTTGGGTTCTTAAGTTTGTTTGGAAGAATTGTTTTTTAGTTTAAATATATTGATAACACCTTTATTGATTAATGTTCATTCAACTTGGACCACATTTTCAATAATTTCATCAAATGACCTTGGGTAAAGGAGTAATAAGTGATGTCCCAAGTCTGAGTTGAGATTGTTCATAAATATATCCACAAGTTAATTTTTGGGGAATGATCATGTAAAATGACTTATCATTGCTCACCATCATTGTAAAAAGGTAGCAAAGGTTTATCAATTTCATTGTTTGGTGTTGTGTAAGTTTAATATGGTCAAGTCTTTATAAATATTATAGGAAAAGTGACAAATAAACTTCTCAGAAATGTCCTTAGAAGTGAAGATTGATCCTTTAGAAAGGTGTGAAAACCATTCAAAGGCTTGAACCTTGAGAATTCATGGAAATAATCATAACATATACTCACTTCTATAATCAACATCCACACATGCATGATAAAATCATGTAAGGTGTTCCTTAAGATCTCTTTTACATTTATATTTGTCAAATTTTAGGAGTTTAAAGTACTTAGGAAAAGGTGTTGTCATGGTACTTAAGTCATAGGGGTATGAACAAATTTCCTCAAATTTAATTTATTTTTGTCTAGAATAATAACCGTATTGCAAGCCTAAAACCCTATCTTTAATGTTTTGTAATTATTGTATAAAGTATGGAGATAGTTGGTTCATTTGACTTGAGGAATTATAAAATTTGGATAATTGACCTATGAATGGATTTGTGTTGGTTTGATTTTGTGTAAATTGGTTAAGTGATGGGTTGAAGTTATTAGGAGGTTGGTTGGAAAAGTTAATGTTTTGTGTATTTGCAAGGGGGTTGGGATTAATGTTAAAGGCAAGGTTTGTTGAATTATGAATAGTGTTAAAGTTTGATGTTATTAGATTAGGATTGTTTATAAAGTGAATGTTTGTATTTTGTTGATTTGGGTTTGTGCTAAAGTTAAAGTTTGTTGGTGTAGGATAGGTGTTAAAGTTTATGGGGTTTGGGTTAATATTAAACTAAATTTGGATTGGTTGAACAAGTTTGGGTTAAGTTGTTATGGATTTAATTTATAATTTAAGTTTTATGGGTTATAACTCATGTTTAAGTTAGAGTTGGTTTGACTCGGGTGAAGTTGGTTTTATTTTGGGTTAAATTGGTTTTGGTTTGGGTTACGACTAAAGTTAGAATTTGTGTTTGAGTGTAAGTTGTTTGGGTTAAGGGTTGTGTTTAAATTGGGGTTATTTGAATTAATTTGGCTTGGATGTGAACTAGTCATATGGTTAACATGGGTGTTAGGGTTAAAGGAGTGGTTTGGATTGGAGTTAAGTGAGATAACATTATGTGGTGCTAAATTTAGATTGGATGGAACCAATCCAAGAGAATTGGAATGAGAAAACTGATGTCACAATCTACTATTTGGATTAAGATTGTTGATCATGTATGAATTAATGCTCGAATTTGGATTGGTGAGATAGAATGATGGTTCAAGATAGGATTTTAATTTGGATTGGTAATGATTGGTGAGCCTTAGAGATTCATATTTGGGTTGATTTTTGAGTTTGAATGAACATTAAAACTCGATTTGGTTTGATCATAGATTCATGAATTTGAATGCATATTCAAGTTTAGGGTGATCAGATTTGGGATTGTTAAACTTGAATGTATATTCAAGTTTGGATTGCTTTGATGTGTGATTGGAAACTTGAATGAAGATTCAGGATTTGGTTAGTTAGATTTACGATTGGTGAGTTTGAATGTGTGTTCAAACTTGGATTGGCTAGATTGAATGTGAAGCCAAATTAGTATTCACACTCACATTAGGATGATTAGGATCTGAATTACCAAAAAGATTTTTTCTTGATGAGATTGGAGATGCATAATCTCTTGGTTAAAATGATGTGCATGGGTTTCCATATAAAAACCCATGACTTTCTTGGGAATATTTCTTATGGAATATGGCTTTGCCTTTATCTTGAGAGATGTGGGGATTAGGATTTGAAGATCCTAAAAGAGAATTGATACCCTCTAAATAGCCTTATGGTGAATATTTATCATGAATGGAAGGTGAAGGCTCTTTACTTGTAATCAAGTATTGCAAGTTTTATACACCAAAATTAGGTGGGAATTTTTCTCTTAATCTCAAATCTTGAGGCAAGACTTTTTTTTTCTTAGACATGATGTATTGGTAAAATGAGAGAGGAGGTAATATAGCTTTGGCTCTACCCTTATATTGGTAAGTCCCTCCTCCTTCTTCCTCTTGTTTAGTAATATCATTTCTACATGATGTTCTTGGATTCCTAATTGAAAAGGGTCATTACCAAATTATGTAACCCTTACATTAAGATTATTAAGCATGGCCATGTGCCTTGTGATAGGTGACATAACTATGGTAAAAGTACTTGACTCAAAGAAAAGAAAAATTAAACTAAGAACAAGAACCAAAGTGACTGAAAATTTTGACTGCTAACTAATTACTTTTGAGTTTTAACTTTAGGAAAGTTTGAATTTAAGATTTTGGTATCTTTAAGACACAAAATAACTTTGTTGTCATAAAGGATAATTTAGTACATGGTAAATCATAAGGAAAAACAATCAAGTCTTACTTTAAATAATCACATAATTGCACAAAAAGGTGAAAATCTAAGTTTAAGGTTGTGAACAACTTTTGGGCCTTCATTTATCACTTACTTGTTTATGCTCTAACTATAGCCTAATAATTTAAGGAACTAACCATAGAAGATGATACCATTCCCATGGACCACTAAGTCCAAATTCAAGGGTGTGTGGAAGCTAACTTATTAACACTAACCATTAATTGATGCACCAAATTTGAATGATACATAAGCTTTCCTAGGCTTAAGGTTTTCACAAGCTTATCTAAAGGGGAGTATCTAATATAAATTTTGGTACATTGAGGCCTAATTCCATAGAAAAAATTGATTAAACAAATGTGCACTATTAGATCTTGTCCTAACATACCTAACATATTCATAAGTGTTTCAGTGTGTTGACAATCGATAAAATCATATTTTGAAACAACTTTTAAAATCTTGGGTATTAGAGCATGAAATCCCCTTACATTATGGTGTGATTAAAACACACAACTGCTTAAGCTTTTAAAATAGTTGGATCTTAATTTATATACCCAACCTATACATAGGATTTGGCCTACAATGTGGTGTTTAAATCCATAGTTGATAGATCCCCTATAAAAATAAAAATAAAAAGTGAAATACTTATCTCTGATTCCAAGGTATCATCACCAATATGATGTCAAGGGAAGTGTTGACCAAATTTGATCTTATAGGTCAAATTGGAACCCCTATAAGTAAAAATTTGATTTTTAAGTGTTTTAGGGGTCTAATATATATGTCTTAAGGTGTATTATAGATCATTTAGTGTGATTTTATGTTATACTAGCCTTGGTCATTAGTCATTTTTGTCTTTATATCATTTTGATTCATTTTGGGGTCAAAATAGGGTATTAAATAAGTTGTATGACCTCCTAGGGAGGTGTGAAGGTGTAATAAGGATTATTTCATGTGAAATGTGTCATATTATGCCTTAATCAATAGTTCATAACTGAAAGTGAAAGGTTCTTCATAAGAAAGAGTAATTTTCTTGGGAAAAGAGAAGATTTTGGCACTTATATGGCATATGGGAAAGTTTTACACATGGGAGAACATTTTAATATGAATCTTAATATTATTTATGTTCATTTACATTATTTATATACTTTTTAAATTCCATTTTTTATTTAAAACCATTATGCTCCTTTTTCACCCTTTTAGACACACATAACTAGTCTTTAGGTATGTACTTGGTAAAAATAGTTGGAGAAATTTAAAGTAAAATTAATTTGGGAGGTGAAATTACAATCAAGGACCTTAATTTACATAATAATATTTTAAATAATGGTGGCATGTTATTTATGAATCATGTTCATGAAGTTTACTATATTTTTTTGCTTGCTAATTTGTGCACCCTATAGGTTTTGATTTGGTTAGGGCATTTTTATACAATAAAGTCAATCATATTGGTTATAAATGATGTTTAATACATATTAAAATTATTTACATGCTTTTTTTAGTTTTTTAAGGTGTTTGGATATGCAAATCATCTCTTGTCATAAGAGGATACACCATTATGTGTTACAGTCAGTTTTTCACCATTTTCAATATCATTGAGTTTTGATCATGGTTTCACAAGGTTTTGATAGTTTAATTATAAATTTTTTAATGTAACCATAATAAATTAACCTTTCAATCTCATTATACAATAAATTATCCATCAAGGTGCAATCATATATAACTTACCAGTCAGGCAATCATTAATGAACATGTATAGGTGCCATGAACGAAGAAAATCACATTGAAATGGATGTTTTAAAGTTAGTTAAAAGACCATAATAATGATAAGAAAAAATTTTGGAAAATTTTAAAGAGTTTTGGTCTATTAATGAGGCCTAAATAATGCACATTATCTATATTCTACTCACTACCTGCATACAACTCAAAATTTGCACCTATAGGTGTCCTCTTGGAAACCAAGCATTTTGAAAATGATCATTGAGATAAGAAGGGTCATTGAAAATAAAATGGATTTATTTTAAAGTTTTTAGAATATTTTAAAACTCATTAAAGTCACAAAATAAGCACCTTGTCCATGCTTGCAACTTTATTACCTGCGTATGAGGATAACCACCTATAGGTGGTGTTGATAGAAAACTAGAGTACTCATATGGAGTGTTGTGGCATGGGGTGAGACCTTAATTAGAGTTATAATGAATTGAGTAAATCATATCAATACTAATTTAAATTCATATATGGAAAATGGTAGTGTTGATCACTTTCTAGAATTCAATGACTATGTTCAAGAACATAGGCCCTAAATTAAGAAAACAAAGGTCTAAGGGTGTTTTGGGAATATCATATAACATGGGTGACAAGATTTTTAAGGCATATAGATAGATAAAAATTATATAACATAGAATGGATAAGAGATATACCAAAATGGGATCAAGAGGATTGATGGAAAGTGGTTGTTTGGGGTCCTAAATATGCTTTTAAAAGCATTGAAACCCTACATTAATTTCTACAGGTTTGGAGTTTTAAATGCCCTTTTGACATCCTAAGGAGAAAATAAAACACAATATCATGTTGTCATGGTATTAATAATAAAATAGTGTGTAAATAATCATTAAATTAATCATAATGATTTTTATATATGGTATTTCAAGCTCCATGAACACCTACAGTTGTCCCTCTATAGGAAAATATGAACCTATAGTTGGGAGGACAGACATTGGGCTGACATTGGTGTCTATGTGGTGTTTTAGGGCATATAAGGTGAATGTAGGTATAAAAAATAGGCTTTGTGATGTAAATAGATTAATAATTGTCTCTAAATATCATGAAAAATGTCTAATTAAGCTAATCCACACCTATAACAATCATTTTGGTAGAGTATCTCAGTCAAGAGGGAAGAACTCAGTCTTATGAGTTCAAGGTGCTTGTAAAGAGTATATAAGGGGTTAACATGATAAATAAAACATATGATCACCTTATTAAAATAAATTTTGACCTAAATTAATTCTTGTCAATGTAAAACAAGCTTACATAGATTCTTTAAGACCCTATGAGCACCTACAGCCACTGTAGATGACTGTGACAAACAATGAACAAGAAGGTAGTTTTCTTGGTGTGAATATGGCATGAACATGAGAAAAATTGATCCAAGTAATTTAATAATGCTCTTGGGAGATATTAATAAGGTTTTTTAACATCATTTTTGGGTCCAACTATTGCAAAGAACACCTACAAGAGCTCTAAACAAGTAAAACTCAGTCAAGAGTTGAAACCTAGTTTTGACTGAGCAGGGTATATGGAGGGGTATATGAGGAATTGAAATGGTGAAAAAAAATGAGAGTATATATCATGACCTTGATAGTATATATATTCTATTTACATGATATAACAAACATAGTGAATATCTTTTCAAATGTGACACACATTCCACTTGGGAAAGCCCTGTACACAGTGCTTTTTAATAGTCTGTTTTGGGTTTTAAGGGAGTTGGAAGGTCAGATGAACTAAATAGAGGCAAAAAACTAGTAAAAATTGTTTGAATCACTTTTTTAACCCTTTAAAATATTATTATTTTTTGATAAAATATGGGGAGTGCCCTTTGTTTTGTCTAAGATAAAGGGCACTCCCTTGGGAACAAAATTGGCAGGTTTAGAGGAAAGTGAATAAGGAGATGAGACTAGGAGTTGTTTTGAAAATTTAGGGAAGTGTATAAATTTGGATAACATATGAAAAAAATTTAATAACCAAAAAAAAAATGTGTAAATTCAATAAGATGGTCTAGGTGGCTAGAGTTGCAATTAGGTCTAGTAGGCATGGTTTTGGCATAGAGGCAAAATGGAGAACCATTATCACTTATATAAATCATGTTTTTGGGTCGATTACATACTTTTATAAGATTTTTTAGTGCATGATAAACCACAAGTAAACCATTTTTGGCCTAAAGGCAACATCAGGTCTATATAGATGAGAAGAAAGAACTTGATAGGATAAGTTTGAATACTCATATCTCTCTTGGTGATTTGCATGGGGACATGATAAGATTTTAGAAGTTGAAAAGAGTTCTATATATTTATCTTTTATAATTTTTTTTCAAATTTAACATCCCATTTTTATTAATAATGATTGAGAGGGTAAAATAGGCTAAAACCCTTGCTAAACCCTTAGAAGGACCCAACTGGGAAGATGAAGTTAGAGATGAATTATAATGGCCTATTTTGATCATAAAAGTTATTTTAAATTGTATAGGACTCTATTAGACTTATCCCCACCCTTTTTAGTTGTAAAAAATTGTATAGATAGGGTACAAAAATAGGGTATTATTGACTATTTTTTGTATTTTGTAGGTTCTATAAGGAGTCTAAAGATGCAATCAAGTTTGGGGAGAATATTAAGAATTATTATAAATATATATTTAAATTTAATTCCTTTTAAATATTCCTAATTTTGAAAATAATATCTCTCATCTCAACCAATCAAAGCTGGCATAGTGACCAAGCTAGTGAGAAGTGTGAAAACTTCAAGTGGATGGATTTTTAAGGTGTGCCTAATTCCTCTAAGTACATGGATATTATTTAAAAGTGTCATACAATCCCTCCCATATATATTCATGGAAAATTGATGCCTTTTTTAGGGCCAAGTGTGTAGGGTGCATGAAAGAAGATTTATTTGGATTACAAATGGTGATAGCTCATTTTGGAAAGGTTCTAGATGACCAAGACTACAACTATTTCATGGAGAGGAATGTGTGAAATATTTCCCATTAATTACAATCATTATACCTATCCCTATTTAGTTTTGGGATGCTCAAATAGGTGCAAATCATGAAGGCAATTTTTGAGCCAACACCAAGAGTTTCATACACTTTCCATAAGTTTCATGCCTTGTATGGACACTTTTACTTCTTCAACTTGCATGGTTAATTTTACATTTTATTTATATGTTCATTTAACTTCTTTTCTTAGCTTTACAAGTGTCCTTGTGACCTTTTAACTTCTCTCTTCTTCTCTCTCTCTCTTAAGTTCTATAAGAACTAACCATTTTGGCCTTTGTAATTCATGCTCCACCTGAGTATGGTGAATATTTGATCATTTACATACCATTTGATCAATAATAATACTTATTTTTACCTCTTTCATGACTATTAATAGTGTGCTTACTTGAATGTTTGATTTTTATTAAGTGATGACTTGTTATTTGCTTAGCATTGTTATTTCATTCTCTCACCTATTTGTAGTTAGAAAGCTTCTTCTTGTGGGGCATGTGAAGTGTTATAGGAAGTTTCAAGGATGAGTGAGTTATTATTTTCACTAGTTCCATTCAAGGCCTCTTGTCTATTCCTCCTAGTCTAAACATTCATCCATAACCTCATAATGTAACATTGATGTGAGAAGATGTAGATTGGAGAAGTGTATGTTGTGTTAGTCCCTTGTTCTAATGTGTAACATGTAGTTGGTTGGTATTCATCAACTATTTTGGTGTATCACCTCCCTTAG
Organism: Torreya grandis; assembly: GCA_037957365.1. Taxonomy (NCBI): domain Eukaryota; kingdom Viridiplantae; phylum Streptophyta; class Pinopsida; order Cupressales; family Taxaceae; genus Torreya; species Torreya grandis. The sequence goes on from JARHVA010004156.1 coordinate 1,125,201, forward strand.
GATATTTTTCTTTCAATTTCTCTCTCCTTTCCACCCCCAAAGTTTAGGTATAGTAGTGATCCAAACTAGTACATCAAGGGAGCTAGCCCTATCTATAAATTCACCTCATTCATAGGCTACCCACAAGCTTAGAGGTGTTTCAATTATTCCAATTATATGAGGATATCTAAGACATATATTCAAAGGGTTAAAATTCAAGTGACAATAATTTTTTGCATGCTCGGTGGGACTCTTAGTCTAAGAAGTTGAAAGATTTTTGGTGTTGTCTTTCAACAATCAGCCTTTAGAGGCATCTATCTAAGCATCAATGGTGACTCTAAAGTTAAATCAACTAGTTAATCATCCTAGGTATTCCTTTTTAATATTTTTTATATTCATTATTTGTGTTCTTTCTTCCTAATGAATTTCCATGGTTGCCTTTGGTGTTGAGTTTTGTTTTACACAAGTTGGTGAGGTTTATCAAGATTATGGCAGTCCCTATAAGCCTTGTTATGATTTTTACTAGCTCCAAGATGAAGTGTATCATCCAATACATGAAGTGTATCATCCCATTCATGAAGTGTATCAGCCCATTCATGAGGTGTATCAACCCTACAATCAGTCTTCTCCATATCTTGCTCCTAGTCAACTTATTCACTTCTCTAATCAGTCCATTTCCACTTTCAAGTAAACTCTTTTGGGATATGAGAAGTATATGTTGGATAGTTATACTCTAAGGGAATATGGTCAAGAGGTTCCTATTCATATTATTCAAAAATTGAGAAATGCATAAGATCTATTCAAAAAATAATGGGCACCTATTGAGAGAGCCAATTGACAAAGGCTTACAAGTGAGATGCTAGATGTGAGTGGCCTAGTTTCATCTTTAGAGGATACACTAATAATTCATGAAAAGAAGCCTAAAAAAGCCTATCAGCCTTCATATCCACTTCCCCAAGATTTCTATCAGTCCTACATGATTCCCACTCATGAACCTAATCAAGCTTAACAAAGTCATCCTTTTTCCAATTAGTTGGAAGAATGAGTTGAAAAGAGAAACCTTATTTTTGAAGAAAATATTGATAGGCAAATTGAGTTGGCTAATATTAATATGAATTAGTCCATGTCATTATAAAAATAAGTGTAATATAAGCCCTCATTTCCCTCTCCAATTACATACTCACCTCAAGAAGTGACCTCTAGATATGAGATTCCAAGTTGGAGACAAGGTGGTGAATCCAAGCCTAAGGAGATCCTAAGTTTCTTAAACACTTCATCCACTCCTCAAAATGAATAAATACCTCAAGAAGAGACTCATAATCCTAAAATACTAATTTGAAATAAGATAGTGGAGTCATGGGGAAATAAAGAAGATAAAAACCTTGATAAGGAGTGTGAAGTTAAGAGAGAACTTGATCCTATGCAAGCCCCTCACACCCTTCCTTAAGAGACATATTATCTTCCATGTCATCCCTATTGTACTTATAATTATAATGATGATCCTATGAAATTAAATAAATAATTTTACAAGAAAACCTAGCCAAGAAAATTTTAGAGTTAGAGTCAAGGATGAAATTGCTAAGTCAAGGTGTGATTGAAGGTTTATACCCAAAAGAAGATCCTATTCCTAAACACACCCCATCTACCCTTCCTCAAGAGAGTCATCAAGATAAAGAATATTTTATTGAAGTAATTTTAAAATTTAAGGAATAATTACAAGCTATTTCATCCCAAGGTTTGCCTCCCCTTCCTCAAGAGCCTCTAAAAGAATCCCCTACATTTCACTATCAATCTGATTTTAAGTTCTATGTGCCACCTCCACCAACTAGTTCATCTTTTCCTCACTCAATAACCATTTTAATTGATGGAATTATGGTATGGGAACATAAATAGGAAAATTTTGTTGAGGAAAATTCATAACTCTTTCTTGAAGAAAACACAACTCCTTGGTAGCCTCATTAGACTAGTTCACTTGACTATAAAATGCCTAACATTGACATCACCAAGAGGGAGAAAGAAATAGAGGATATTGTATTCCTTGAGGATAAAAGTTATGTTAGGATAGTTGAGATGAAATATGAAATCCCTCAATATTTCTAAATTATAAAGAAGAGGTGGTCACTTGTGTTGAATCTTTAGATTAGGTTGATATGGAAGAATATTTTCCTTTTGACAAAGAGGAAGACATGATCATTGGTTCTTCCATCACTATGCAATATATCATGGATGGTAAAGAATAATATCTACACTATAATTTTTATGACTTGTTTCTAGTCATAATATTAGGTTATAATCCTCTTCAAGGAGGCTATGATCTAGTCAAAAATGGATAAGGCAGCCTTGGCACTCAAGTGAGTATGCAAAGAAAAAGCAACCTTTCAAATATATCCTTTCAAGAGGCATATGCATTTCATGATGATATTTTTAAAAAAAATAAAAATGTGATATCATCCTCTCAAATAGTTGGGAGAAATACATCAGCTCTTGAAGGATGGAACAAGCTCCTATTGGCCTCAATCTTCTAAGGAATAAGAAACCACTCCTCTTGAAGCCATGCCAACAAAGAGAATGCAAATTGATCATGAGATGAAGAGCAAGAAATAGTATGAGTTTATGTGTATAATTTCAAGAGGAATAATTTTAAATTTGAGACCCATTTGAAGATGTTATACTTGAGAGCATAACAAGTGAAGTGCCAAGGAATAGGTTTGATCTACAAGACATCCAATTCAAGGAGAAACATGCTTGGCACTATGATTCATCTCATGAAGAAGAAGATTCAAGGAAATTTAATTTTGATTCTAGAAATAAGGTATGTCTAGTTTCTATTTGTGTATAATATTTTGTTTTTTTATTCCCCTAAGTTCCTTAAGAACATGTGTGTGTGTGTGTGTGTGTGTGTGTGTGTGTGTGTGTGTGTGTGTGTGTGTGTGTGTGTCTTATTAGTTTGTTTGCTTTATTTTGTGTGTGTCCTTTACTTTGTGTGGTTGAGGTAGTCAGTTGGTCTTGTATTGATAAAATATTATTTTCAAGTTCCTATTTTTTTGTCTCAAATTTTATATGACTCCCTAATCTCAATGGAATGATAAGGCTACTGGTTTAGTTAGTATAGCAGGCATACTACCCCTATGAGTCACCAATTTGTTGACCAAATTTGACCTTGTAGATGAAATTGGGACCCCTATAGGTAAAAAATTTGATTTTAGGTGTTTTATGGGTCTAATATATATGTATTAATATTTATTATATGTCATTTATTATTATTTCATATTATACTAGCCTTGGTCATTAGTCATTAATATCATTTTGAGTTATTTTGGGGTCAAAATAGGGAATTAAATGAGTTGTACAGCCTCTTATGGAAGTTTGAATGTGTAATAAGGGTTATTTAATGTGTAATTTGTCTTATTATGTCTTAATCAGCTATTCATAACTAAAAATGATAAGTTCTTCAGAAGAAAGAGCAATTTTCTTGGGAAAAGATAAGAGTTTGGTACTTGTACAGCCTATGTGAGAGTTTTACACATGGGGGAAGGTTTTAATATGACTCTTAATATTCCTAAAGTTAATTTACATTCTTGAAATTCTCTAAAAGTCTATTTTTGAGTTAAAATCATTATGCTCCTTTTTCACCCTTTTAGACACACATAACCAGTCTTCAGGTTTGTACTTAATATTGAGAGTTGGATAAATTCTAGGTCAAATTCATTTGTAAGGTGAAATAACACTTAAAGATATTAATTTCCATAACAATAGTTTGAACAATGGTTTCCTATGCTTTATGAATCATCCTCATGAAGTTGACTATGTTTTTCTACTTGCTAATCTGTGCACCCTATAGGATTTGCTTTGGTTTGGGCATTTCCATGTAATAAAATTGGTAATATTAGTTATATATAATTTATAATAAATTATAAAATTATTCCCATGATTTTTTAGAGTTTAAATGTGTTTTTATTTTCAAATCATCTCATGTTGTAAGAAGATACACCATTCTATGTTACAATCAATTTTTGACCATTTTCAAGATCTTCAGGTTTTGATCATGGTTATATAGTGTTTTGATAGTTTCATTATTATGTTTTAAGTGTCCCATAAATACCTTCACCTTCTAATATCATTATCCAAGCAATTATACATGAAGGTGTGGTCATATGCAACTTACTATTCAGGCAACCACTTAATGAACGTGTATAGGTGCCATGAAGGAAGAAAATCACATTGAAATGGATGTTTTTAAGTTGGTTCCAAGACAATAATAATGATTAGAAACCATTTGGGTTATTTTTAAAGAGTCTTTGTCTATTCATGAGGCCTAAATAATGCATATTGTCTATATTCTATTCACTGCCTGCATACAACTTAGAATTTGCACCTATAGGTGTCCTCTTGGAAACCAATCATTTTTTTATAATTAAATGCACTCTTTATGGATTTGATTCAATTTATATTTTATTGGAATTTCTATAGCACTTTGTTATCTTAAAGTTGGATGGATGAAAGTGATGGCTTATATGTCTATATATATGTTTTTGAAATAAAAATTAGATGGTGGAGGATTATTTGAATATTTCAAATTATCCAAATAATATAAGGTGGATAATGACTCTTTATCCATGAGTATGATGATCATTTAAAATGGTTAAGATAAACAAGGAGATGGTTAGTTGAGTCACCAATAATTGGTCAAGCTATTTGACAAGTCAAGGGATGACTTAAGGGTATTTGAAGAAGTTATGGGATTGGTTGAGATGAGTCAACATATGAGGGAGATAAAGGTGGAGGATGTTGGGTGACATGGAAAATTTAAATTTAATAATTAAATTTAGATTAAAAGTGTGCACAATCGATTAAGTTTGAATTATTCAATTATTTAAATAAATAGGGAAATGCCATCAATATGAATTTGAATTTGGGAAGAAGAATTAGTAGGCTTGAGGTGAATTTTGACGCTAAAAGTAATTTCAGTGTTTATAATAGTGTTATCAAAAGTCTCTTTCTCCCAAACCTCCTTGGTTAGAGGGATATCAATAGTAGTGGCTTCTTATAGGAGTTTAGTTTTAAGTTCCTTGGCATTACTTTTGTTTTGTGGGCCTCTCAAGTTGAAATGTGGTCCTATATGGTTCAAAGGGTTGAGAATAAAATTTCTTTTTGGATCATAAACCCTTTTCTTTAGCAGGTAAGTTTAAAATTTGATCCAATGTGTTGGAATCTATGCATGTTTACTCTTATTATTATCAGGGTCCTTTTAATGTTACATATGGTAAGTTGGAAAAACTTCTTATAGATTTCCTCTAGGCTAATTCTAAAGGTCATAAAGGCTTTCATAGAGTTTTTTGGGATATTTGTTGTTAGGCTAAAGATGCAAGTGGTATGGGGATCATGGATATTAATCTTAAAAGTATTGATCTTAGCATTAAATGGGTTATCTAAGGATTAGAAGGTGATGAATCTTGTAAAATCTTGCTTTGCCATTATATCTCTTAGGGGGTTCCTTGTGGTAGATGTGCATGACAAGGCATTGGGTTATATACTCTTATGATAACCCATGTTCTTATTAAAATTAATGGTACTTTTGTTATTTAGAGAATTTGGAAAGCTTGGAAGAAAATTAAACCCATCTCATTTGGGTGGGGAAGGGTTTCAAAAATGGCCTTTCCCTTAATTTTCATTCTATTTAGTGGTCTCCCACATTGAATTTTCACAATGTTCCTTTCGTTTTGGTCCCTTGGATCAAAAGCTTAAGGCTATTAAAAAAATGTGTGAAAAGTATTATGGATATTTTATATAAATTGATCTATTCTTGGCTTCCTTGTCATCTAGTTTAGAATAAATTTAACTTAAATAATGTAGATGTTGAGTCTATTACAGAGTTTCAAGGCTCCATACCTAATGAGTATATTAATAATATTGGAGTTAACTCCCTTACTCCCTAATGGAAGGATGTCATTAGCTTACGACCAACCCTTTTAATCATTATTTTTCACATTTTGGGTATAAATTTTAGCTCCCCAACATATTCAAGATGATACTCTCAATCACCACGGGAACCTTCATTCTAGCCATGTGGTCTGGTCTAGAAGGTTTACCACCATGTGGGATGCTCCCATTGAGCCTAAGAAGGCTCATTTTATTTGGTATATTATTTATTAGAGTTTGATTATGGGTGATGGGATTAAGAACATGGGGGTTTCAAATAACATTTTACCAGCATGTTGTCAACCTAAGATAATTAAACATCTTTTCTAGTTTTGATCCCATGCCTAGACAATGTGGCAATGGATTCATACCTTTTTTTAGCCTTTCAATCATTAGTTTATAGGGAAGATGACTCTCTTGGGGGAATTTGCCTTGCTTCTTATAAGATACAATAGAATTTGGCATATTTTTCATGCTGACATTATTTTTAAAATCTAGAAAGTTATAAATTATGCTTGTTTTGATCACGAAGATATGAAACTTAGTTTTTTGTTACTAACAAAGTTATTATCATTTCTAATGTTATTCTCTAGATTCAAATTTAGATTGATAAATTTCACCTAGAACTTAATCATCTTTATCATTTTATTGATCATTAGGGGAATGACTCATGCACAGTTAGTCGTGAGCCTCTAGAACTTCCACATCTATAGTCTCCCCTTATGGGAAAGGGTGTGGTATGTGCTAACAATGTTCTAGGAACTAGAATAAGAGCCTCTCTCCTCACTAGTCTCCCCCATTGATTATATCCTTAGCGTGATTGGTATTATGAATTTACTAGAGGAGGAGGTGATGGAAGGGACTGTGTCCCTTCCCTGCAAGTCAATTATCGACAACTAGGTCTTGTTATTTTACCTAGTCAACAAAATGAAAAAAAAAAACAATTCAGTAGAATGATGGAAGGGATCTTTTACTTGTGGATGAAGACCCCTTGTTCAAGGGGGTTGGGGTGACAAGTCACAAGATATGCCTCCTCTATTTCCCCTTTTAGCCCCCATGTCTATTACCACTATGCAAATGTTTTTTTAATTGTTTATGTTTTTATGTGCATATTTTTTAGTTGTTACACACTTATGAAAATTTGATGTGACTTTTTTATTTGTTAATTATTGACCCTCTGTTGGACTTGATATTTTTTTAGGGTTTCTTACCTCAGTATGATTATGATTGTGGGGTGTGACTTTTCCACTTTTTTTGTATGAAAAGCATTGTACCATTATTATTTTATATTAATATAACTACACTATTCAATCAATAAAATATATAACTAACATGAATGTATTATTTACATAGGGATTTGTGGTGACATCTAGTACTCTTATTCAAATGATTATTAGGGGTGATGTGGTACAAGGCAATTTGATTTTTAAATTTAGATATTATATTTCAATTATTTATTTATTAGATTTAAATGTTTATATATACATGTGCAAGGTTCAACACCTTCTATTATCATAAGTAGGGAACCGACTCTTGGTATTTATCCCTTTCACATTCCTGTGGATGAGACTCAACTTGGCATTGAACCTATTGAGCACTAAAAGTAAATTTAGTGTGACTTCAAGATTATGGTAAGTGCATGTTCAAATAGTTTTTGTATTATTTTAAATTTAGCTTCTGAACTTGGTTGCATGTCTAGTATATAAATTTTATGTGTAAAAATAACCATAAATGGATCTTGGAGGAATTTAAGGCATTTGAGGGAGATTCATCCATGAGCAAGGTATCTAAGGGAGAGCCTTGTATGAGCAAGGAAAAGAGGGAGGGTTTTTGACGATTAGGATATGTCTTACATGATATTTTGTTGTATGCCTATATGTCAATGTATGCATGTCTAACATTAAACATTCTATTATGTTCACATTTTATGTGCCTTTATGGGTTATATATATATATATATTGAAGTATTTGACATTTTTATAATTATTTTTTACATATTATAATTATTTTAATTTCATTATTTTGTTGTAACTTTATTCATAGATATAAGCTTAAATATTAATTCCTTTTCTACTTTAAATTTCCCATCATCCTTATTTGACATAGAAATGGGAGATTTCTTAGTTGGGTTCATATTATATCTTTTAACTCTGATTGAAGGCTTGTGTCTAAATTGATCACTATTAGTATTTAAATAATTTATAACCCTATGAATCTTTGTTGGAGATGAATAATTATTGCTTAATTTCCTTAAATATGACTTCAAAATGTCAATTTTTCTAAAAGACATCGAGATAGAATTGTGATGTTATTTTGGGTCATCATATTTATAAAATGAAATAAATGGATATTCTAACCTCTTAACACATATCGCATCCCCATGATTTCCCTTTCTCTTTTGATTCCCATGCTGGTGGGGTTTAGAATATTCATCCTTTCACTCTTTAGATTTATTTTTCTTGGGTAAGAAGTGTCTTAAAAAAAATTAGACCACCATGCTTCCTAATAATAATTTACACAAGATTCATATCATGCTTCAAATCATCACATTTCTAAGGCACAATGATAATTTACTTAGCATTGTTAACATGACCTATAAATTGTACAATTTTATTTATATTGTAAAGATAGATACTTAAGATCTACCTCTATAGACAAAACAAAATTTTCATCTCCATATTTATGAAAATTTGAAGTAAAATTCAAACCCTTATATTTCCCATCAATTAGTAGTGGGGAAATACTAATCCTGATGTAACAAAGAATGCAAGACTAACATAATATGTAGATAAAAGGCAAAAAAGAAAACTTAGAGGAAATAAAGAACTGTATTATATGCATATGGATGACATTAAATCACAAATTTCATTTATTTAATGGTATAAAACCATATTTTAGTTTTTACCCTTTAATTTAGTCTTATTTTTGGGTGGTGAATAATGTCTAGGACCACATTATTGGCCTTAGAGTATGCCTAGTTAAGAGACAAATTACTCATTCTAGCCTCAATAATGTCCTTCTCTATACAAAAAATGTATTTTTTAAGGAAAATTCTAGACACATGTAGAAAAAAATCACAATTCATTTAAAAAAACCAAAAGAACCATCACATACATGTCAAATCCCTTTACTTTCACCCTAGATCATGTTGATCAAATAGAAGAGACAAATATATGGCAGATAATATTGTGATTAGTGATAAAATGTTATATTGTATGTAGTCAAGAGATAAGTTCATTTTATCTAACTTAAAGTTACACTTCCAAGATCTCACCTTGTCAATAAATTATTTCCAACAAGTTAAGATAGGAAAACTACATATGTTATGAGGACCACAACCTTCGAATCCACCTGGATAAGTGTTTTTCAGCTACTTTGACACACATAAACATTGACAACAAATGTTGTCAATGTTCAAGATGTAGTTAGAGAAATCCACCCCTAGTGATTCACTACTTAATAATGGCACATGGTGATGAATAAAATTTAGGACCATATTAGTATCCTTGGTGTATGCCTAGTTAGGAGATAGAGCCAATTCTAACCTCAATAACACCCTTCCATGTATGAACAATTTGTAATTTTTTAGGTGAACTTTGGACATGCATACAAATAAAAATGTAACTTTTTTACAAAAACTAAAAAACATCACATGAATTTTAAATCCATCTATTTTCATTGCAGATCATGTTGATCAAAATTTAGATATGAATCTATGGTAAAAAATATACTAATCAGTCTTGAAATTCAAATTTTACTCAATAAAGAGACAAGTTCATTTATTCCAACTAAAATTTTCACTTTCAAGACCTCCCCTTAAAAATCCTTCACTTATAACACATTGAGATAGGAAGAGTACATATTTTCCTAGGATAACAACCTCTGAATCTACATGGATAAGCATTTTTACAATTGCTTCAACTTGTAGAAAATTGATAACAAATGTTGTCAACATCAAAGATGCAGTTGGATATCTCTATATTTTATGCTTCATGGCTAAAAAATGGCATTTACACCACATAAAATGTGGATAATAACATCTAAGACCATTATATTGGCCTCATAATATACTTGCTTAGTGTTGTCTAATTTTGGCCCACATACAAAGCTTCTACCTAGATAAATTAGCAGAATAGAGTCCTGATTGAAATGGATGATGAAATGACTTGAGCAAGTGAAGAAGATGGACTAGATCATCATTAGGATGTCATGTAAAAATTAATGGGTTAGCCTAATTCTATATTTAATAAATTCACTTGGGAAGCCTCTCAAGCTAAAAGGATTGTATGGACATGAATTTCTTCATGTCTAGATCATGCTCTGTAAATTTTGTATCTTGATTGACTTGTTATCTCAAGATATAAAGATTTAAAGTTGAACAAGTATAATGAACATCCATGCAGATATAAAATTTAAGATAAGACAAGTAACCATTTAGATTAAAATGTTCCAAATATCAATATACAACTAACGAGTGGCAAGATCTTAGGAGCTCGAGTAGAAGATCTACAACACGTACAAAGTTAAAGATTCAAAAAGTGCCTAGAATAAGATCAATGGTCGGTGATCCATCATAAAAGTAGATCTAATAATGTATGGGTGAGGATAATGCTAGTGGGTCTAAAGCAAACCAATAGAGTGCATGAAATTTTACAAGTAGATCTAATGATGAATGATGGGTCAAAAGGTTAGTGAATATTGAATAAAAATGCATGGGTGACAAGTTTTTTAAGCATGTTAAACTGGTAGAAGATCTATGTATTGTATTCATTCATACAAAGAAAGATCAATGGTATGAGTGAGGTCAAAAAGTCAGAGGATCCTAAGGATAAATGTGAAGGTGCTAAGTGTCACAACCACATCAATAGGTCCAACCAAATCAACAGTGTGCAATTCACCATGCCTAGAAGATTGAGGGTTGATATCAAAAGTTGAAGCCAAGGGACTTCAATAGATAATAAATATGGCCTAAGGTCAAACCATGGAAAATATTTTAAAGGTCACCATTAGAGATTAGTCAAACAACATCAAAATAATACAACCATATAGTTAAGGTTGTTAATAGTGAGGCTCTATTGCCATTAAAGCTCAAACAAAGGATATGTTTGTTTAAACCTAATACAGCCTAGAACAAAGCTATGTGAATTGTAGATCTTTGTCAATATAGTGACTACAAAAACTAATAATTTAGATTTTTTTAAATCTATAGTAAATATCTATATCTAGGTTAGGGAAGATGCAAACATAAATGAGATATGGTGGAGTCTCTCATCCTTTGACACTATCATAGCCTCAACAAACAAGTACCTATAACCACTAAAAGTAGACATGCATGACTCTATTAGGTTTAAGGTATGAGGAATTTATCCTTATAGTGAAATCTAGTGGAAGGTGGCATGGAAGACTAAAGCAAAGAGATCTGGTGGTTGGGGAAAGTAGCTAGAGCATTTAATAGATTTTTAGGGTGCCTAAAGGTTTTCTTCATAGCAAGACTATGACTTATGGCCTTAGACACACTCTTATCCTCTAGTGTGTTTCTCAATCAATGAAATGATTCAAAGGCTATTGGGACAAATGAAGGCTATCTTGTCTATGATGTATTAACTCTGATTAGATCAAAGTGTGGTGGAACATTCATTGAAAGGTGTCAGATATTTGATTTTTCTTGGTTAACATGCTCCCTCTTCTCTCTTCTCCCTTTCTCTATATTACCCATTCTTTCCCATTTGTAAAAAGATTCTCATTTTTGGGAGTATCAGGGGACTCTTTGAGATATTTCAAGATATTCTCCACTTGATTAGGCTAAACCCTATCAAGCAATTATAATAACTACCTCTTGATTGAATAAGACTTTCTTCACCTATCTCTTGGCTTGGATCTATGTTGAGTGAGTTGTTCATGATGGCATAGTGAAGGAGAATCTTCTTCATCTACTATCCTCCTTTCTGACCTCCTTTAGGGTGTTTTCAAGCTATTATAGGTATGGATTAGTGTTCTTCCTAAACCTAGTCCATGCAATACTTATGCAATTAGTTGGATTATGAGGTTATGTGAGCCAACATTATCTTCTACAAATCTAGTGTGGGTTCAAGCTTATGAGAGTTTCCCATTTATATTTGGTACATCACCTTTTAGCTTTCTTAGGAGCCCTTCTCTCCTTTCTAAGCCTTTTCCCTATGACAACATTAGTTTATGTGATCCATCAAGAGGAAGTTAGACTTCTCCAAAGGTTAAGCCTCATCATAGGTTACTCATAACCTAGGGTTATTCCCATTTTATAGCTTAGTTGAAGTGAGCCTGAAGAAATCTCTCTAAGGGTCTAGCTTAATGATATAACATTTTCTAGCACACGCAGTGGGACCTATTCTATTTGGCATAGTTGAAGTTTGGAGTTGAAGAGAGGTATTTTTAGAAGGAGACATCTAGCATCATTAGAAGCTAAAGATTCTCCAAGTTAGAGAGTTCATAGCATCATCCAGATAACACCTCTCATGCCAAGGGTTACTAGAAGGTTATCTAGTAAAGGTATCCCCTTTAAATTTATTGACATACCTTCTATTTCATATAAAAAATCAAGATTCAATAGGATAAGACCTTATCCCCAACATAAATATTCATCTTTTAGCCATCTATTGTTTTAAGCAATACAACCCCCACTATGCAAATGGCAAGGCCCAGAATGCAAGCTTTTATACCCTTCAATGGTGGTAACCCTCTTAACCTTCAATAATATGATGATATCCTTACTACTTCTTTGAAGAGTCTACCATAATTCATAGGATAAAACTCCACCACCCATGTAGAACACATAGCTGACATTACAAACCTTTATTCAATACATAACATTACATAGGAGAATATAGCCATGAGACTACTAGCCACATCCTTAAAATGCAAAGCCCTACAATGGTATAGGGGTCTATCTCCTACATCTATCAATGCTTGAGATGATTTTGGTGAGTTCCTATGTAAACATTTTGAGGCTAGAAGTGACCATGTGCCACTTGTTAAATAACTCACCTCAATTAAGAGGGCATCCCAAGAATCTATGGTTGATTTCAACTATAGATTCCAAATGACTTGGGATAGGATCCCTATCATGATTAAATCCACACCCAATTATGCTTTTCTTTACTATTTGAGAGCATTGAATTCAGACATTGTATTCATGATCCAATCTATGGGTGGGACAACTCTACTTGGGGCTTATGAGATATCTATAAGGGTATAAATTTGTTTAATACAAGTAGGGAAACTCATGTCAAGACCTCTCATGCCACTTTTTCTTAAGCTTCAGCCAACCCCACCTACCATTGCTTCAATTTCCACTCTAAACAATCAAGCTCAACCTGATGATGGTCAAGTGGATGAATTTTCAAGGATTAAGAGCTTGTTAAAGGCACAAAATAATAATATAGTGGCTCTATAAAGACAAAAATAGGCTTCATATAGGCCATACCATGGTCCCTTCTAAGCCCAATACCTTTCCCAATCCTACAATAGACCCCCTTATCCATAAAATCAACAATCCCAAGGCCAAACTACTTAGGTTAGATCTTATAATAGTCACAATCCTATAACTATAAGTAGGTCAAGAGACTTGGTACCCACATAAAAAACCTTGCACAAGAGGGTCAATGGTAATCAAGAGGGTAGTCTAATTATATGGTAATAGCTAGAAGTGGAAAAATGTATCAAGGTCCTAGTTGGTAGCATGCTCTTTCATTTTAAGGCCATGACACAATACCTCCTCCACCACAAGGCCCTCCAATGAATCAAGATAACATGCCTACCATGAAATCATCATAAGCTCAAATTAAATAGAAAGGGAGAATGGTTAAGGCACCAATTGAAAACATGTGCATAAAATTTCAAGAAGGGTAACATATGTTTTAGCATGTAACAATAAACATGGGGTCGATTACATAAAAGACAGATGAACCAATTGTAGTGATATAGGGGCATCCTATGATGACACCAAGAGTGATCCATTTTTATCTTAAATAGTCTAATTAGATGTAATATATGTGCTATAGGTTATTTTAAGTCCACAGGAGGTGTTTAGTTGGTCTTAAGGAGCATAACATTCAAATTCTAGTGTTTCCCTCTAAAATCATTATTCAAATTTTTGAATGTTGCCAAGTCATGTAAAAGGACTTTTGTACAATGTGTGAATGTGGAAAAAGATATAATAAACATGTTTATAGGTTTATACAATATATAAGGTTCCTAAAATGGTCATGAGTCCACTATCATGGTTATAGATATGCCATATAATGTAAAATCAAGAAATGTAATGTAACCAAGGAGATAATTGAGAGGAAAAGTTGACAAGAATCAGTTATGTGCCCCTTATATAGTAGTTTTGAGTTAGTTAGTAAGGTATAATGAGAGTTCCCTTTCTAATAGTGGGATATAATATGTAATAATTTTTTTTTGAAAAGAAGACATGAGAAAGTTTTGTAATTTTTTATTGCAAAAGGAATGAAATCAGGCCCTGATGAGGTCATTGACAATGTTGTTGACTGTTAGAATTGTAATTTTTAAAGAATGAAAATGGAAATTGGTTATAAATTTATTTTTAGGTGAATTTAAGTTTGGAGGAAACTAATATTTCCTTGTTTGTAGAAAGAGACTTTGAGGAAATATAAACCTTGTGTTGTAGACCTGAGACTCAAACCTTATTTTAGTGCATATTGATTTGCCTTTAGATTATGATTGGTCAGATAGAGGAGCCAATGAAATTGATAAAGGTACTAAATTATTATTGAAAGTCCTATTTTGGGAAAATTACCTTGTTTATAGATTGAGTTTTACAAAATAGTGATAAATATTGATACTGGTAATTGTAGTATGAATTTATAAAGGTTTATTTAAATTTCATTACTTTTTTTATGACCATTTTGTAATGAAGGAATCCTTTAGTACAAGTATATGTAATTTAGCCCCTTATTTCTATTATAGTTGCTTGTATTCAACTGTGTGTTTCAACTATTGACTATAAGAGGGATTGAATTATCATTATAAATGTGAATAATTGTTTTTAAAGGGTGTTTTTAACATTTAATTTCAATAAATCATTGAAGGAAGTCTCTAGATTGATAAACTTTCTTGAGCAGACCTCTGTTTGGAATTATGTTATGGATGTACAAACTGTGCATTTAGCTTCTTGAAAAGTTAGGACCAAAGAATTAAACTATAAGTATCCTAAAACGTTTTTAAATTTTATGAAAAACTATTTAATGGTTATTATAATATTTTTATAACTCAATAAAGATGAGAGAGTTTCATATAATAGACACAGAATTAGAAACTCATAGTTTGCATACTCAATAGGGTGTGTTTCAAGTTTGAAATGCAAGATAATGGATTTAAAGTGTGAAAATAATGGTTTGTAATGTTTGTATAGGTTCACATATAGCTAAAAATTCTAATTTGAATCCTTTAAACACTTTCAATTTCCAATAGTGGAATTTAGTATGCTCTCAGTTGAGATAGGGCATTGAAAAACCCAACTAGGGTTTGTAATTTTTAACCACTTCTAACCATGAAAAATCCATAAATATTGGTCATTATAAATATTTAAATGTGTTTAAATATATTTTGAGGTTTTTTTTGTAATCTATGTTTTCTTATGTTTGTAGAGGGTTAAGTGCAAACTAGACCCTGACATGCCTAATAGGCTTAAATAGAAGCATAAATTAGATTTGAAAGGTGATCAAAGTGTTGATTTGGGAATTGAAACTATAAGGATAGCTATTTATTGATAAATTTTATCTACATAAAATTTTATTTTCCAAATTAGGTAAGGTAAAATTCTGTACAAATCAAAATAGTCCATAAATAAGGCTACTAGGTTTGTGTACAAGAGGCAGAATTGTGTAAGGGAGTGAGTAAAGCTTGGAAAGTGTTGGAAGAGTTGGATATTGAGAAAATGGGATTAATAAAACCTATATCAGTATAATAAAGGTAAAATAAACCTTAAGGACCATAAATAACCTCAATATTTCAAATGGTGGAATGTACTAGCAAGAAGTGTAATCCTTTGTTGTTAAAGAAGCATATTGTGAGTAAAGGTGTAAAGTGTGAAGTTTGGTATTTTATTTGCATCATAAAACAAATAAAAGGGATAATAAGAGGATGTTGGATTAAAATTTGGGGTATTATAAGTCTTATTCAACACCTCCACAAGTTAGTCAATAACTTACCACTTCAAATATAGCTACTAAAGCTCCTACAACTCAACAAATACCTCAACATCATGGATAGTAGCAAAAGTATCCTTTCATTCCTCATGTCACTCAAGTGCCAAGTGATACTTCTACTTAAAGAGTGTTGTTAAAAGGTACTAGTATTCCTTTAAATATTATGGATCATATGAAAAAGGCTAATGTCACTATGCCTATGTATGATGCTTTGTCTATTTCAGGACAAAAATATATCCTTCAGTAAGAGCTCTCTAAGCTTTCTCATGTGAACAAGACAACTGATAAGGTGAACATTGTTTTTTAAAATATTAGTTAGCCTAGTCTAATTGAAGTTCTTAGTCAAGATCAAGTTTATAATGTTGTTTATCCCCCTAAGGTTGTCAAGCCTCCTCGATTCTATTTGTCAATCATCATAAGGGACTATTTAGTACACAATTATATGATAGATTTAGGAGATTCAACCTTAATTATGCATAAATTAATATAAGATAAACTTGAGATAAAGTATGTGCCTAATTAAAAATGTGTTCTCTAGTTGGATGGATCTCCAAATAAAATAGTAGGTATATTAAAAGATCTTAAGATCACATTGGCAGCTTGCTAAAATTATGTCATCACTCAAGATGTAATGGTTGTAGACCTACCCCCATATTTTTCCTTATGCCTATCTAGGGACTTTAATGCAAAAATTGGGTGATATTTATCCTTTGACTGGTCATACATGGTTTATAAGACTATATATGGGAATAGAGTCACTATTAGATCAAAACCTATCTCTAGTTTCCATCTAGAGCCTTATTTGACTAACCTTGCAAATGTCAACTATACCATATTAGATGAGGATGAAAATGCTAGTGATTAAGAGCCTCATGACCATATTGAAGGCATTTTATATCTATACTTGGATGAATGGGCAATTAACAATCATGGATTTGATCCCTACACTAATATTGAAGAAGCAAGTTTAGGGGTCTATTGTGTGCATGAGGAGGGTGTTGCTATACCTTACCTAACTAACACCACTAAAGAGGAATATGGTACATGGAATTTATTCTTTAATGGATCAAGATCAAAAAATGGTATTGGAGCTAGATCCATGCTAGTTTCACCCTTAGATTAGAATTAATATTCAACTGCAAGGTTTCAATTCAATTGCACTTCAAACATAGTTGAATATGAGGCTCTTTTACATGGTTTACAAGAGGCAAGAAGAAGAGGTGTAAAACTTCTTCAATTCAAGGGTGATAGTGAACTTGTTTTGAAATAAATGAGAGGTATAAGTGAAATCAAGAACCGTCATTTGAAATCTTACAAGCATCATTAATGGGATCTCATAGAAGACTTCTTGGCATTGAATATATAATCCATACCAAGAGAGGCAAATCAATATATAGATAGGTTTACAGCCATTGGAGCTTAGTATGAGGTTTTAGGAGTCAAAATCAACTAGATTTAAGATAAAATAAAGGTCATATGTAGGCCAACTATACCTGATAATGAGGTGAGTTGGTAGGTGTTTGATAATGATGACCAAATTATATGTTTTTTTATGCAGGAGGTGAATTTATGACATAAAAATAAAAGAAATTTCCAACATCATTATGATGAACATATAGTGTAACTAAGATATAAAAAGCTACCTAAAGGTCTTGTGACATTAGAAATCATCTTCAATGAAGATGACCAAGTGAAAAGAGGCAAGGTGTGTATCTCAGTCAAGGAGGAACATTATGAAAGGATAAAGATCTTTAAAGATAAATTATTGAAGTTAGGAAATATTAACACAATAGGAGAGAGAGATGCATTTTTTACTTTATGACAAGAGTTATCCAATGTATATAGATGGGAATATAAGGATTTTAAGGGTTTTGATCCAAAACTTGCACAACATACCATTGAACTAGAGGGAAATGCAAAACCAATTAGGTAGAAACAAAGGCTTGTCAACCCAAAAGTGGAAGAGTTGATGAGAAGGGAGTTATTTAAGTTGATTGAATCAAAGATAATATTCCCCATTAAACATTCCTCATGGGTGGTAAACTTTGTGCTAGTAAGAAAGAAGAATGGGGAAATACATTTATGTGTTAACTTTAGGGACCTCAAAGTGTCCCTAGAAGACCATTACCCACTGCCCTCAATAGATTAGATTCTTCAAAAGCTATTAGGTTCTCATAGATCCTTATTGATTTTTGTATACTCTGGTTATAATCAGATTATGGTCAAGGAAGAAGATAGGCATAAGACTACCTTTACCATAAAGTGGGGCACTTATGCATATATGAAAATGCCCTTTGGACTATCTAATGCTGGAACAACTTTCCATAGGGCAATGGATGTTTATTTTGAAGGATTGATAAATAACATGGTGCTCATCTACCTAGATCAAATCATTGATTTCTCAAAGGACCCATCTGATCACATTGTTCACAAGAGGTTAGTATTTAAAAGATGTAGAGAATTTGGTGTGTTATTAAATTATAAAAAAATGTATATTTGGTGTTCATGAGGGTAGGTTATTAGGCCATGTAGTATCCAAGGATGGATTTTTCATAGATCCTAAAATATTTGATTCCAACTTATCCTTACTCTTACCCAAGCACAAGAAATGGCTGTAATTTTCTTAGGAAAGATTAATTTTATAAGAAGGTTTATCCCAGGGTTTTCACAGCTAGTCAAGCCTCTTAGTCACATGTTAATAAAATGCAAGGAGTATACATGGACCAAAGAAGGTAAGATGATTTTTGGGGTCATAAAAGATGCCATTTATCATTCCTCTACACTTTTTAATCCTAATTTTAATAAGGAATTCTACTTTTATGCCTTCTCCACATTGGATGCAATCTCTACCATGTTGATATAGCAAAATGAGCAAGGCCTAAAATAACCTATTGTTTTATTTAGTCAACACTTAAAGGGGTATGAGGAGAGGTATATCTTTGTAGATAAACATGTTCTTATATTAGTGATGGGTTTGAATAAATTTATGCACATGGTCTTCAATAGTAAGATCATACTCATGGTGGTACACCCAAGTATTAAAGCGTTTATACTCAATAGAGACCTCACTGAAAAAAGAGTTAGATGGGTGAAAAAATGCTTGGATTATGACATTGAAGTTAGATTTAAAAAACTTTTAAATGGAATAGGGTTATGTGAACACCTTGTAGCAGAGGTAAAATAAGGTAAAGATCAAGTGTTCGCAGTCCATGATAGCCAATAGGAAACTATAGACAACACACCTTTCAGTTGGACACATGATATACTTAGATTTATTGAGCTAGGCCAATGTCCAATGGGACTAGATAGAGCCAATAAAAGGCACTTTAGATAGAAAAGTATACCTTATGTCCTAATAGATGGAGTACATTTTAAGAGAGACATAGGAGATATGCTTTTGAGGTGTGTAGAATCATGCCAAATAGATAAGCTGCTTAAGTAGTTCTATGATGGTCTAGCTAGTGTGCACTTTGATGCCAAGACCACAACCTTTAATATCATTATATTTGGGTAATTTTAGCCCACAATGTTTATAGATTCACACTCTTGGGTAAGAAATTTCCCAAAATGTGCAATGTTTATTGGCAAGCATAAATTGGTTGGCCTTCCCTTACAACCCATACAAGTAGAACATCCTTTCATGAAATGGGCCTTATAATTCATAGGGATGATACACCCCCTTAAATTAAAGGACATAAATGGATTGTTATAGCTACAAACTACTCTATGAGGTGGGTTGAAGCAACTACCCTCAAGGAAGCTAATGAATATTTTGTTTTGGACTTTTATGATAGCCTTGTGACTAGATTTAGTGTGCCTTCTATAATAATTTTTGACAATGCATTGGACTTTAGTAATAGCAAGGTATGTGAGTGGGATATTTCACATATAATCTATCTCAAGGCACCCTCTAACTATTACCCATAGGGAAATAGACTAGTAGAGTCCATAAATAAGAACTTTTTAAGGATTATCAAGATAAATATGGAATATGGTGAGAGGGAGTGGCATACACTTCCTATATCTCTTGAAATTCTTGCATTAGAAATTTCACATCAACTTGAGCTCCTAGAGGATGATGCTATACAAATAAGGTTGCATGAGCTAAGACACATAGAGGAGACAAGGAACACTATTATGAACATTATTTGGTCCAATAAACACCAAGTGAAGAGGTCATTTGATAAGAGATATTCTTCAAAGACAATCCAACAAGGTGATATAGTCTTAAAATGGGATGAAGATCATGCAAAACTAGGAAAGCATTCCAAGTTTGATAACCTTTGGAGTGGGCCTTATGTTATCACAGGTTGTAAGGAGAGAAATGCCTTTGAGCTTGATAGTTTGAAATTATAGAGCCTTCCCATCCTTTTCAATGGTAGGTATCTTAAAATTTACTACTAGTGTTTTCTCATGATCTTTATACATAGGTAGATAGGTCTGTCTTTACCTCTAAGTGCTCTTGCACATTGCTCTATTTGTTGCTTTCCTACTATTTGGGTAGTTATTTAGTGTGTTTTGTTAATTTTTTGTTTATGTGTGTCTCATTACTTCAAAGTGTTTCCAAGATTTAGGCATAATCCTTTTATAAGTAATATTTCATTTATCTAGTCATCATGAGCAAGCTTGATCAAATTTTAGGTTCCATGACTAGCAGGTAGGTCAAGCCAACTGAGTTACCAAAAATGTTGGCTAATTTGGCCCACATACCAAGATTCTACCTAAATGGATGAGTTGAATATAGTTCTATATGAAATTAGTGGTCCAAAGATATCATATTGATTACAAATCTCTTGAAACACTTTAAGCAAGCTTAAAGTGTAATTTGTTGATCTTCGAGAAACAAGGTTGGAAGCAGGTCTAGGATTATAAAGTGAAAGATATCTAGTAGGTTTTCATGGTGTTCATGACATTAAATGAGAATGAATAAAGTTTTCTCAAAGCTTTAGAGACTTGAAGAGATAAAAAATGACTTACACAAGCCTCTAAACTATCATCAAACATCATGTAGAAATAGATAAGTTAGTCTGATTGCACATTTAATAAATGCACTTAGGAAATCAACCAAGGTTTAAGATCACATGGACATGAATTTATTCATGCCTTGAATATTCCTTGAAAATTTTATATCTTGATAAGCTTGCTATCTCAATATATAAAGCTTCAAACTTAAACAAGTAGTCTAGGAAGTGCATGCAAACATCAAGTTTAAAATATGCTAAATAGCCATTTAAATTCAAATGTTTCAAGGTTTAATGTGAATCTGATAGATGTCAGGATATAAATAGCCCATATAGAATATCTATGATGTGTAATGACTAACAAAGATAGTGGGTCTCAAAAATTCAATGACATGCATTTGACCATGCATCTAAGATCCAACAGTGTGAGCTAGGTCAACAAGTTAGAGGATATCAAGATTAAACGTAATGGTGATAAGTGTCATGATTTAAATGGCAAAGAATATCAATAGTGCATGTTTGATCAACTAGAAGGATATCAATGGAATCCATTCGATCATTCTTGGGAGATTGACAGTGTGCATGAGGTCAAGAAGTCAACAAGCTTAGGATGAATGTGAGGTCACCACATGGTGCAAGCACAGAAGTAGATAGACTAATAGGAGGATCCTAAAGACTAATGTAGGGATACCAAGTTGCATCATTTAGAGAGTAGATTACAGATTGATGATCGATAATAAAGGTCAAATCTAGAAGACTCTTAAGATTATGCCATAAAGGTAGACATGTTAGATAAAGAATCTTGCCACCTTGAATAGGTAAAACACATAAATTAAAAATTAGATATGATCTAGATAACTAGGAGTAGACCTTACAAAGCCATCTAATGCCATTAAATCCCTGTAAAACTTTTTGAATAGATTATAGATGTAAGTTTTATGTCTCATTCAGATTCAAGGATCCCTAGCCTACATATCTTCATTTGCAATCATGACTACATGAAAACCAATAAGGTGATTGGTTTTCATCCATAATAGATTTATATTCAAGATTTAGAAGCAATGGTAGAATGGTGACTATGTAATAAATGTCAAAAGGAACATCAAGGAGTCCAAGTAATCACCTAATAATGTGAATAACATCAAACATGATTAAGGGAGATAATGAAGGGCATTAATATAGAAGAGCTCGAGAAGGATTCATATGGTAATGGGAATACTTCCTACAATTGGTCTTGATCTTCATATTCTCCATCATGCTAGAAAAGGATATAGTGACATTAATGTAGGGGAAGACTTGAGAATGATTATGGTGGTGGTTATTTTGAGTGGAACTAGGCTCATTAATGACCCCTTCAGTGCCAATTTCTCTCCCTATCTCTCACCTTCTTTCTTCCTATAAATACTAGCTTCAAACTCTTGATTTGGATCCTTTGGCTTGATATAGCAAAGCTCTATCAAAATAAATTTGTAAAACTCTTTTCAAGAAATATAAGACATCTTAGACTCTAGTTGAATGCTAAGTGTGCTTTATTGAAGTTTGATTTATAGAGTGAATGTTTCCTATTCATCATTTGTATGTCTTTTATGTACCTTTGTTCAAGTCTATTGGTTTCTTGTAGGTTGTGTGTAGTGTTGGCTAGTGAGGTTTCCATTGAAGTCTCATAAGTCCATAGTGTTTTTCTTAAACCTATCTCTTTCTATCCTTTAAGTTGCACGTCTCTTTTCAACCTCCATGCAAAATACTCGTGTTTGCAACCTTATCATAGAATCTAATCAGTTCTTATCCTAATTAGAATCATTAGTAGTCATAAAAGTGTCTAAGCTAAGAGTGGATCATTAAACATTCAATGCATCACCATTTATACTAGGTGTTGTTCCTTTTAGATTTTTTCTCTTCCCCTTTTCCTTGGTATAAGTATAGGTTTAGGAGAACTATGTTGTCATATTAGAGGAAATAGCCTCTTAAAAAACCCTAAAGGTTTGACCCAACATTAGGTAACTTATAGCCTAGGGTAATTCCCATGTTAAAATAGGTTTGGGTAGAGGACCTAAACAATCCTTTGCTCAGCTAGGGTGTAACCTAAGTTACCAACAGTTAGGAGATAGAGTATTCATTCTACCCTCAAGAATTTCTTTCTTTGTATAAATTTTTTTGTAGTTTTTAAGGTGAACTTCATATGCATAAAATTAAAATCATAATTTATTTACATGAACTAAAAGAACCACCACATGGATTTCAAATCCCTTTGTTTTTACCTTAGGGCATGTTGATTGAACATAAGATATGAATTCATGGTAGATGATATAGTGACAAGTCCTAAAATGTTATTTTTATGTAGTCAAGAGATAAGTTTATTTCTTCTAACTGACATTTCCACTATCAAGACCTCTAGTTAAAAATTCATCACTTACAACACATTGGTATAAGTTAATTACATATTTTCCCAGGTCTAGGACCTTGGAATCTACCTAGAGATGTATTTTTCCAATTAATCCAACATGTAGAAACATTAACAACAAATGTTTTGAATGTTCAAGTTGTAGTTGGATATCTTCACCTCCAATGCTTTGTGGCTGAAAAATGGAATCACTTCCATGCTAAGGGTGATGAATAATATATATGAAAACGTCCTTGGCCTTGGATTATGATTTATTAAGAGATGGAGTGCATATTCTAGCCTCAAGAACATCTTGATAATAGAGAGTCCCCTCCACCTCATCCTCCTCAATTTATCAATCTAGAGCCAACTAAATGCCCTTAAACCCCTATAGATAGATGGGGTTGAGTGGAAGTTATATACATATCCCATCTCTCTATGGGGGAAGTCTCCCATATAACTCTCTATAGTTTTTCTTTGATTCCATATAGATATATAGGGACCCATATATAAATAGAGGTCAGACAAGGCCCTTGATTTCTTGATGGAGTGTTAGTATAGATTTTACTTTCATTAACACCCCATATATAGGTTTGATTATAGAGATGAGAACCTTTATATCCTCAACCTCCCAAGAGAATTGAACATGTCAACCGAATAATGACTCTATCTCTAGAGATTCCCCCTCATCCTATCACCATATCTCTATATAGGGTATTGAATATAGAGAGTCACCATCCTCTCCCTCCTAATATATATATATATATATATATATATATACACACACACACACACACACACACACACACACACACACACACATACATATATATATTCATATACATATATATATGTATGTATATATGTATATATGTAAGTATATGTGTGTGTGTGTGTGTGCGTATAATTGAACATGTCAACCGGATACTGACTCTAGCTCTAGAGATTCCCCCTCATCCTATCACCATATCTCTATATAGAGTATTGACGATAGAGAGTCACCATCCTCTCCCTCCTATATATATATATATATATATATATATATATATATATATATATATATATATATATATATATATATATATATATATATATATATAGTCCCAACCCTCTCCCTCTACATAGAGATGGAAGAGATGCCCCCCCTTCCCTCTATGGACAAAAAAATTGTAGTCTTTTAGGTGAACTTCAAATGTGTGTAAAATGAAAATTATAACTCATTTAAACAAACCAAATAACTATAACATCCATTTCAAATACATTTAATTTCACCCTAGATCATATAAATCTAATGTAAGAGACAAATCCATTGTAGACAATATAGTGATCAGTCCTAAAATGTTGCTTTTATATAGCCAAAGAGACAAGTTTGTCTCCTCTAGATGGCATTTACACTTATGTGACCTCCCACTATATATCCATAACTTATAACACATTGATATAATAAAATTTCATATGTTCCTAGGACCAAAACTTATGATTCCACTCATATCAACTACTCATACACATAACAACATTGACAACAAATGTTGTCAACATACAAGATGTCGTTGGAGATCTCCACCTCTAATGCTTCATGCCTAAAAACTAGAATTACCACCAAATTATTTGCCTTGGAGCATGATTGTTTATGAGATGAATTACCCATTCCAACCTCAATAATGTCCTTCCCTATATAGAAAAATTGTAGTATGACTGGTTAGGAGACAAAGTACTAGTTTTGGCCTCAAGAGAATATGGATTTTTGTACTACTGCTACCAATTGTCTCTTAAAGATTTTATTAAACTTATCTTAGCTTTAAGAATATGGAATTATATACTAATGGTTCCAATCACATGAAGGTGGAAGTTTATTTGTAATCCCTAACCTAAAATAAATATTTTAGTAAGTAACAATAATGAAATTTATATCTACTATCTACAAAATCAATAAAATTTGATAAAATTAAACACACTTATGTTTGAGAACTCAACATACCTTGGAAATTCAATCCATATAACCACTAGGATATGATATAATCTTGGTAGTATTAATAATTTATTTGTGGTCAGACTCAAAAATCTTCCAAAGATTCATGTTTAATGGCTTCTCTTGATATTTTAATAGTTGAAAATTTGTTGTAAGAACCAAATTTGAATAGTGAAATATCTTCCTATGTATTTTGTATTATTCAACAACCATACATATGATTTTTTATATGATATCATCAAATCCAAGTTCCAACAACTACCACAAACCTAATGGGATATTCATTATTTTCCCCATTTATGACTAGGGAAGTCAATCTATTTTTTTCCTCTACACACTGACATAAGTAGTAATATCTTCTCTCTTCATTATTTTCATATGCAATAACTTTGAAAACATGCCCTACATCACAAAATAAAACATTTTTTTAATAATGTTGTTAATAGATAATGATAATTTAGTACATAATGATTGATCTTGTACTTGGTTGTAAATTCATCTTGTATTTAGTTACACTAGATTAGATACATGGTTAAAGTCATGTAATGATGCCATATTTATAAGCTGTAATGTTGGTGAAACCTGATAAATTTTAATAGGGCTTAAAGTTATATAGCTCCATTCATTCACTCATACTTATGACTTGCACTCATTTCAAACAAACTCCATGCATGCAGAACAAAAACATGTCATGTGTCTCATATGAACCATCTAAGAACTTGTATTTGAGTTATGTAATGTATGGAATTAACTTAATATTATTCCAATCATAAAATCATCTTACATAGTCAATTTTTCTTCCTCCATTAACCAAAAATATCTAATAATACTAGAGTTTAATTGAGCACCATGAGCCATTTTATCATTACCCTAATGAACAATGGTTTTTGCATCAATTAAATAATGGATCTTTCACAAGGGATCTTAGAAATTTAACTCTTATTTTACAAGGGATATTTCACACATGTTTTGGCATCACCATGATACCTTTTCCATGGCAAACCTTGAAAAAAATCTAAATATATTGTATGACAGTGATCATATGCATCTTTTTAAACTAGTAAAATGTTTGTGTTATTAAATTGTGATGTGAAATTGTCTAACCAATTATAATGTTGATTGAAAGTAATGCTCCTCTCAGTAAAATTTCCATAGAAAATCTCAAAACAACCTTGCACATAATCTATAGAATGTGATCGACCATCATTGGCATTGAAATGGTACTCCCTTAATATTTTTTGATCTTGGTCTCTACCATCAGGTGCATTCATGAATGTTATATGTATGAAAAATGGTAACCTGTATTGAGTTGAGGTGTTATGACTGAACTTCCATTTGTTGTTACAATCTGTAATTATTAGAAAATTCAAATACAAAAATAATAAAACCAAGTGGGAATGTGTTCTTACTTAACTTCAATTATTCATCCAACCATCGAGCTATGTGTGTGTGCCTTGCATACTCGTAAATAATTTATTCCCTGAATTTGACCATAAATTTTAAAAGAAACATTTGTTTTTTAACAAGATCACACCTTTTAGATTCTTTGTCCTATTTTAATTAATATGTTATATATTTTTATTTGATAAAACCTACTAATTATTTTTTAATTCCACTTGTATTCTCCTCATCGATATAATTTTTCAATTTTGGCAATCCACCACATTTTTTTGAAGTTTCATCCAAACATTTTTTGTTATTAAAAAATTATCCATATGGTCTTTCACAAAAAATGGTTAAAATAAATTTATGTTCTAATTTTGGTGGAAGTTCCATTCCACACTCCTAAAAAATGTTGTCAATATTCAAATTAGAATGCACATGATTAAAAACATCATAATGCATTTAAAATTTAACATATTTCATACAATAAGTGGTGTGTTTGTGATTTATTTTGACATAGAAGGCTTTGTTCATTTCAAAATATCTTTAAATAATAGGAACTTATGGATATTTCTATAAAAACTTAGAGTATAGTTGTGTTTGGGTCATATCCAAGAACTGTTTTGGATGTAATCAAAGTTACGATAATGAACTCCGATTTTCACTACATATCTTATATTGGGTGAAACCCTTGTGTTATCTTTCTATAATTTTGTAGGTAAATCTTTGAGAGCATCAATTATAGCCTTGTCTTTATGTGGGAGTTTGCTACAAAATGCCCAAAGTCATTATTATTGGTATTATCAAGTCTTTTACATCTCTAAATTGATTTCATTAGTATTTTTTTTGTCTATGTTCAATGATCTACTTATTTGTCTAATCAAGTGTTTTCTCTTTATTTAACCATTTACTATAAAATTGTGATTATGCATTAGGTAGTGTTTACTATATTTGGTGCATTATTTCACACCTATAGTATGGTATGAATTATTATAATGTTCAATAATTACCATGTTTTGACCATCAATATAGATGTTCTTAGTCTTAGGGTATTCATTATAGGTCTCATCTTAAACACTTGCATTAGTGAAACAAATACTTGACATCTTTGAGTATCATCTAAATTTTCAAAATAATTATACCAAATTATTTCAACTTTTCTTCTTGAATGGTAGTTATAAATTTTCTTAGGCGTTGGTTTCAAAATATCTTCATCAACATAAATTAAGTATATGGGTATTCTACACAAAATCCTAGAATGTTTTAATAATGGTATAATTCTTTGATTTTATATTTCCATATTGTTATCTTCATTACTAGTTTATTCATTTTGTGTTCTCGTATAGTTTACTTCATTCTTACTTTCATAATTTTGTGTTTTCATGTAATTTTATTCATTGTTAGAGGGTAAATCATCATGCAAATTATCATCATCGACAAAAATAAAAACTAAATAATTTGAATGTAGAATTGAAATATAATTTGGAATTTTAGGTAAACATTCATCATCATTATTCATTTCATCATTGTCTATGACTTTTGGTTCATTGGGGAGAATACATTAACATTGTTTGGTATGAAATATTTGCATTCATTATCTTTATTTCTATCTCAACACTTGTACAATTGCACCAACATTTTACACTTTAAATTTTTCCTACCTTTATAATAGAATGTATCACACATTATTAGAAAAAGTTGAAAATGTTCAAGGGTAGGGAAAATTATGAAATTATTCAAAAATAACTTACAACACTATATTATTAGTCATGACAAAATTCTTAAAGTGATAAAATAATGGCATTGGGGCATGTACTATATTATTAATCAATGTAACATGCACACAATTTAATTTATACATGTTATAACATGTACACATTACTTAAATACATTTTTTTATTCCTACCCTATACCACAATGCTTCTATGAGTGTAATGAATCCATCACATCTTATACTCAAAATTGAGTTTAATTTAGGTTTAATGTTTTCCATATAACATCATTGGTTACACCAATTAACTAATTTATTCACTTTGTGATAAAATTAGGGTCTATTAAGCCATAAATCACATCTTATACAATCAAAATTAGGTTCACATGGCTCATTTTGGCCCAAATCACATCATTGATTACACCAATTGACTAATTAGTTCAATTTGTTATGGAATTAGAGCTAGCTTAGCCCCAAATCACATCCTATTATTGTATTTAGGTTCAAAGGGCTCAAATTGGCCCCAATTATGTCCATGATTGAACTAATTTATTATTTAGTTGATTTTGTGATGACATTGGGGCTGATTGAGACCCAATCACATCTTATATAGTTAGAATTTATTTGAAAGTGGGATCAATTTGGAGCAAATTACATTATTGATTACTCTAACTAACTAATTCGCTCAATATATGATAAAATTATGGATAATTAAGTCCCCAATCACATTTTATAGTCATAGTTAGGTTGAAGGGCTCAAATTGGCCCTAATTACCTTTGTGATTAAACCAATTGATTATTTGGTTCATTCTACATGACTTTAGGGTTGATTATCCCCAATTAACATCTTATATAGTCAAAATTAGGTTCATGGGGCATAATTTGGACCAAATCACATCATTAATTACACCAATTAACTGATTGGCTCAATTCATGATAAAATTAAAGTTAATTTAGCCCCAAATCACATCTTATAGTCATAGTTAGGTTCAAGGGGATCAAATTGGCCCTTGTTGTGTTTTTGATTGGACCAATCAATTCTTTGGTTTAGTATGTGATGAAATTAGGGCTAAATGAGCCTCAAATCATATCATACACAATTAGAATTAGGTTTGAAAGGGGCCTAATTTGGCTTGAATTACATCACTAATTGTACTAATTACACTAATTAGCTCAATTTGTAATTAAATTATGGATAATTGATCCCCCAATCATATCTTATAGTCATATTTAGGTTGAAGGCACTCAATTTGACCCAAACTACCTCTATGATTGAACCAATTGATTATTTGGTTCATTTTGTGATGAAATTAGGGTTAATTGAATCCCAAATCACATCATATATAGTTAAAGTTAGGTTTAGGTGGCCCAATTCGGCCCAAGCCACATAATTTATTATATCAATTTACTAATTGTCTCAATCTATGATGAAATCAGAGCCAATTTAGTCCCAAATCACATCTTATAGTCACATTTAAGCTCAAAGGGCTCAAATAGCCCTGATTTCCTTTTTGATTGAAAAAATCAACTCTTTTGTTTATTTTATGATGTAAATAGGGTTGATTGAGCCCCAAATCACATGATAGATAGTCAAAATTAGTTTCACAAGGATCAATTTGGTCCAAATCATGTCACTAATTACACTATTCAACTATTTAGCTCAATTTATGATAAAATAAGGTATAATTGAACCCCCAATCACATCATATAGTTGAAGTTATGTTGAAGGGACCAAATTGGCCCCTATTGTCTTTGTGTTTGAACCAATTGACTATTTGGTTCATTTTATGATGATAATGGGGTCGATTGAGCTCTAAATCACATCTTATACAATATAAATTAAGCTCACATGGCTAAATTTGGCCTAAATCACAACATTGATTACATTAATTGAGTAATTGATTTAATATGTGATTGAGCTAGAGCTAATTTAGCCCCAAATCACATCTTATAGTCATAATTTAGTTCAAGGTGCTCAAATTGGCTCTAATTACCTTCATTATTGAAAGAATCGACTATTTGATTCATTATCATGATGAAATTTGGGATAATTAAGGCCAAATCACATATTATATAGTCAAAATTATGTCCATATGGCTAAATTTGGCCAAAATCACATTACTGATTGCACTAATTAATTATTTGACTCAATTAGTGATGAAATTCGAGCTAATTTAGCCTTGTATCACATATTATAGTCATAATTAGGTTAAAGAGGATCAAATTAGCCCTAATTACCTCCATGATTGAAAAAATCAACTCTTTGGCTCATTTTGTGATGAAATTTGGGTTGATTGATCCATAAATCACATCATATACATGTTAGGTTATGGAGCTAAAAGCTTCACTAATGCAAACATGGAGGAGGTTGCTGAGGTTGCTGAGTTGTAGAACAAGTTACAGGGCAACCAACGTTGGTCTGATCAACCGATGTCGGTCATATTACAGTGCAGAAGCAGCCAACGTCAGTTATAAGTCAGTCGACATTGGTTAGGAAGGAGCCGACGTTGACAACCTGTGTGTCCCTGTAGTTTGCATGTGGGTTTCAGACTGGTCTATTTTTGGACAGACAGTTTGCATGTAAAGACTATTTTTGGTCTTGAGTTGCGAGTCTAATTATTGTAATTAAGAAAGTCTAATTATTGTATGCATGAGATCTATATAATAGACTCATGGGCTGTATTGTAAAAGTGTGATAGAAAGCCATTGTGCTTGTAGAGAGAGCAAGAGTAGCTCCTTCTAGTTCCAAAGGGGTGTTGAGTGTGTATGATCAGGTAGAGTTACAGGTGTGCAAAGTTCTGGTAGAAGATCCACTGGGGTACTGGTTGAAGAATCATAAGAACTTGGTGAGGCAAGGACAAGGGTTCTTCAGGGTGTAGAGACATCTACGTGGTAAGTAAGGTCTAGTGATTTGCAAGTTGATGCAAGAGTAGGGAGATCTACTTGGAGTATGGTTGTGTACTTGGTGTACTGGCAGCATTGTTACTGACTGGTGGAGGTGAACAACAACTCTATGTTTGAGTTGATTATTGTGACCATAATTGAGAGAGTGAAGTGTTGAAGGAGAATTACTGGTGAGCCCTAGAAGTGTGGGAGCTCTAGAGGTGTGGGAAGAAGAAGTGTGGCATCTTCTTTATTGTATTTCCTTTTGGATAAGTATTAATACAATTGGGTATTGTCTCTCATATTCTGTGTTGTTTCATATTTCTAGTTACTTATTCATTCTGGTTAAATTCTATGTTTAGTTGCTTATACAAGAGGTAATCATGTGTGCCCTTAGTGGGCAGTAGAAGATCCTGACAATACAATTAAAATCAGGTTTATGGGGCTCAATTTGGCACAAATCACATAATTGATTGCATCAATTGATTAATTGGTTCAATTTGTGATAAAATTAGAGCTAATTGAGCCCTTAATCATATCTTATAGTTAAAATTAGTTTTAACCAGGTTAAATGGGCTCAAATTGGCCCCAATTACCTTTATGATTGAACCAATTGACTATTTGGTTCATTTTGTGATGATATTGGAGTCAATTGAGCCCTAAAACACATCCTATACATTCAAAATTAGGCTTGCATGACTCAATTTATATTAACCTACATCATTGATTACACTAATTGATTCATTGACTCAATTTATGATGAAATCCAAGAAAATTTAACCCCAAATCATATCATATAGTCACAATTAGGCTTAAAGAGCTAAAATTGGCCTTAATTACCTCTATAATTGAAATAATTGACTCTTTGGTTCATTTTGTGATGAAATTGGGTTGATTGAGCCCCAAATCACGTCTTGTATAGATGAAATCAGGTTCATGAGGCTCAATGTGACCCAAGTCATGTCACTTATTGAACCAATTGACTAATTAACTTGATTTATGGTGAAATTGGGGCTAATTTAGCCCCAAATTACATCATATAGTTGTAAGAGAGTGTTATTTACACCATAAATTATTCAACCTATAGCTACCTAAGCTCTATATATACATCTTAAGGGTATTTAAGTATTAGTATACCTTCCTTTGAAAGGAGAGATTGGAAAGTGAAGAAATATTTGATCAAAACTAACAATAAACGTGAATAAATATAATGGTTAACATTTAAAATTGATGTACTTATATGATTTTCTATGTACTATATCATTTGAGGGTTACAAAAATTATCTACTTATTTTATTTTTTCCTATAATCAATCAATTTGGCATCTTAGCTCATCAATGTTATCAACCTTTAAAATAACTTAATTCTAAAATCCATTCTCCATATTGTCATCAAGGATGGATCACTAACATTTGACATGAGATGTTGATTAAAAAACTCTTACACATTTTTTACTAGAAGTTGCTCCCTAATGCAAAGGCATTTATATAATTAAGAAGACCCTCTCAACTATGTCTTAGATATGGAAATGTATATATTGACACACACCACTTATATAATAAAAAATATAAATTAAAAAAATAACACTTCATGTTTACATCCCTCACAATGTACAATTCGACTTTAGGGACAATAACTAGTTACTTATATGGACTATGAATTTGCATTGTATCTTTATGTATGAATGTTGTCAGTGCATAGTTATTACAAATTGCATAAATTCAATTCAAATATAAGTGTATACATGTTTTTTTCATATGCACTTTTTCTATGTATAATTTCAAACACATGCTTCTAGGCTCAGAAATTGCTTGGATTCTAAAGATTAAGGCTTGGACCATCATGCACAAATTCAAATCCATGGTTTTGAGATCTAACTTCAGCCTTGATAAACACTATGAATTTCATTGAGATATTTCCTAAGAATATTACTATGATTTTAATCACACTCTCCTCTTTCCATATATATATATATATATATATATATATATATATATATATAAAACCTTAAGGTTTCCATCTATAGTGATTTCTAATTATGTATGTTTATGTCCATATATGCAACAACTATAAGTCTATATTTTTTTATGTATCTTTTGTTTTGTTCTTCCAAATACAAAAAAACTGCCTGGGGGGGGGGGGGGGGGGAGAGGGGGAGAGGAAGCATACAGTTGGCTATTCATTTTTTATCATTTTCAAGATTTATTTACGTGTAAAATTATTTAAAACTAAATATTCATTAAAAAATTAAAAAATATATGTAGGTTGTAAACTAGATGTGATCTTATCTAAATTTACATCAAAAGGTTTCAGAAAATACTAAATGATGCTAAATAAATAAGGGATGCATGAATGGCCTTCTACTATGTTTTTCCTAAAAAATAAGTGTTCCTCTTCAAATTTCATATGTTTGACCTACTTATATTTGACCATTTTAAAAAATAATAATAGTTTAGAAATTAGACTCAAAATGATACAACTCATGTTTTTATATCATTTTCAAATTTTGAGAGTAGGCATATTAAATAATCTATACAAGTTGAGGTTTCTCATTTTAGGAAAAATGTCCACTTAAGACATCCTTTTAGGCCCCCAATTCCACGCTTGCCCATAACTAATTTTTTTTTCTACAAGAGCATAGAGAGAAGGGGATAATATACACCCTTACATGATATGCCTTAAAACCCCCAATAATTTAGCTTTCACATCATTTATGTTAATGTAGGAACAAAAATATTGGCATGGAGTCATATGTTAATGGACTCAACAAACAAGGGATAAATTCAACACTATGAAGCATAGCAATCATGAAAGACCACTCAATTCTATTGTAATCTTTCTCAAAATAAATTTTATAAAAGATGACTTTGCATTAAGAAGTTTGAACTTACTTCATACCTTTTCAAACTATAATGACATTGTTCAAATATATATATTGTAAATGTATCCTATTTTCTCACATTGAACAATGAAAGGAAACAAGTACCTCAAACATAAAGTAAGGGTTTTGTAAATGATCTTATATAACACATTTAAAAGAGTGAATGAAACATCAAATTACCAAATACAATCTTTGTAGAAATATCATATGTTCTTCCATTCAATAATTAAAGCCCATTTGGGCCATACCAATCAACGAGTATGTGATGAACCTCCATGTGGCATGCTCTTATTTATCTTAATCCTATACACACAAGCCTTGTCATCATAATTCATAGTTTTATTTAATTTTAATTTGATATCCAAGGGTTTTTTTTTTGGATTAGATTTAGTCAACTAAGGTCATCTAATGAATAAAGTTCTAACAAAGTGCTAATTAAGTTATCATTTTATTTCAAGCCTCTTTATTGATTTGGAGTTATATGGGTGGGCACCAAATATTTAAAGAGAAATTAATATTTTTCTCTACTAAAGTCATAATTATTTTTATTAGATAAGGTATACCTAGGTTTTATAGGGAGCCAAAACCATAAAAGTGAAATAAAGAGTTTTAACCAAGCCTTACATCATTGAACAAATAAAAAGATAAAGTCTAAATATCAAAAACAAGCACATACATAGAAAACATGTTAATTGGGGGGACCCTCCTAGGTAACCTCCACAACAAAATTTTCCTTTAGTAGGAAGTTGGTCTTGTATTTTGAGGCTCTAGATTTGGTTTGATTCTTGAGACCTTTAGCTTGTTCACCAAGGAAAATCATCCTCGAGCTTTTCTTGCCTTTCACCTAGGGGAAGGGATGTTTAGGGGGGACCCCAAGGGGGGATTTTGGGACCCTAGGGGATTTGACAACTAGGGAAATGGGAAGGGGTAAGTTAGACTCCATAAACTAATGGGTTTTGGCCTCTGCTACCTAGTAAAGCTCATTCCAATCTTGGATTAGTTTAGCCAAACCAAAACCCACCTGCTGGACCTTTATGTTAAAATTTTGTAACATTAATTTGTTTTTCTCATGCTCCTCTATTATAGTGGCCATACCTTTCTGATCATAGGTGGAGGGAGAGCCTAGGGTGATGGGTTTAGTTTTAGGGATGAAAATCATTTTCAAGGGAAGGTCATCTGAAGGGGAATGGGGCAAGTTGTTATGAGGAGAAAGATTAGTGGCAAGGAGGGAACTCACAAAGGGATCCCCCTTCAGGGAGTCTTCCTTGGAGGAGGATCCTTCAGGGGGAATTTTTTTCCAAATAGGGTATGGCCATGTTTCACTAGTAGAAAGATGAGGCCTTGATGCAAGATTGGGTTAGTTGGATTAACCTAGTGGAGGAGGATAGTGATTTCCAAGGATTTAGGAGAAAATAGAGAAGGTTGATCTTAAAACCAATGAAATTATTGAGAAACATGAAATGGTGCAAAAATATCAAGGTATACTTACCTTTGAGGGTCAAGTACTGCATGACCTATAAGCAGACTTTGGGCCAATATTTGAGCAGGTCAACATGGGGAAATCCCTTTTACTTCATTTGCAAAAATTCATTGGTTCAAAAAAATTAATGTAGTGACTCCTATTTCTTTGATTGATCCTTGTATTCTTTTGCACCTATGTAATCCATGCTCATGACTTCTCCTATTAGCTCCTCATAAACATTAATGGAAATCCCCTTCTTAGAAACTTTCCTTCTCAACCAAGCCGTAACAAAATCTCTTACCACCAAAGGATTATGCTTGGTGATACGCTCCATATACTCTATTAGCTCACCTTTCTTGATCTTTTTCCACACATTTTTATTTTCATGAACCTCTTTACAGGATGTTGGCTCCATTCTGTCTCTGTCGCCACCCATGTTGATAGGAGTTGCAAGGTTGGAGGTAGTGGGTCAAGGGTGGAGAAATAGCTAAAGCTTTGGATATGAGGGATGCCCTCCAAATCCTTCTAAAGTCATAATTATTATTCATATAGTCAATATAATTTATATTTTTATATAGAAGCTCAAAGTTACATACATATTGACATGTATGTTCATGTTTTGGAATATATATGGTGTATTAAAATTATTAAGTAAGCATACATCTAAATCTGAGTATTCTTTATACTAAGCACTGACATCTACGGGGCATATGATCTATCAAAATCATCTAAGGAGCAATATTAGCCTTATCTGATTAACTCTCCATGTTAGGTATCTATAAGAATTTTTACCTTGGTGGATGGCCTACAAACCATCATCTTTACCAATTAGACTACAACCTTTTCGATTTAATATAATTTTTAATTTTGATTGTTTATGTTAGTAGAATTTATTTCATAATTAAATGTGAATATTCCATTTTTATAATAAATATGTAAAAACATGTGATTTTTATATACATGTGGTGCACGCTTAATGTATGCATGAGAAAAGGTAATAATTTGATATTTTTTATTTTATAAAGTGTTATTTTCTCCAATTTATTTCTTTTACTTAAATTATCTTCTAAAAAGAGAAATATCAAGAATTTCCTTGAGATAAGTATTGGTTGTTGTCATTTTGTGGAAGTTTAGCAAAAGTTCTATGGAATTTTGTGCCCTTTGTCTTCCCTTTATAGGGGAGTTTTTGTCTTGTTGGTGGTTGTCTATCGAGGTTGGTGTTTTTTGTGCTTTTGTTTTCTTGTTCTTTTTTGGTTTCAAAGATTAGGCCCTTAGTTGTGTCCTAGAGCCAGTTTATAATTCCAGTCAAAATCATTTTCCCTCTATCAAATAAAAATATGTTGGTGATAGGGAACATGCAAGATAATGTTTTTCATTCATCAAGGTATATGGAAGCTTATCCATCATTATTTTTTAAGAAGCATCATATTTTATCAATAAAATAAATCAAAAGATATAGATGTCATGTTAAGGATAATACAAAGTGTAAGGTGACACTTACTAAAACAAGGACCATGTAGTGACAAGTCCCTACCTCTGTATAGTAATTAGGCAATTAAAATAGATGAAGATATAAAGATGATCTAGAGGAGGGCCATTTTCAACAAGCATATTGTTTATCTTAACAAATTAAAGTTAAAAATGACCAATGTGTTTTCTAAATAATTTATATTGAATGATCGAGAATTGAGTTAATTAAGTCTAGTTTTTAGACATGTAACTAATAGGACACATGTCCATTGTGAGACTCTATAATATCTTTCTTAGCCAGAATATTGTGTTAGGTAAAAGGACATTGTCTACTGTTAATCTTGTCAGTGATTAACATCAGTCCAAAAAATCATCCTTGTCCACTGATCACACTTGCCACTTAATCATTGCCCACTATTTTTTTTGGTGATTAAAAATTAAGAGATTGTTAAAAAAGAGATGTAATAAATTGAAAAAATTTCATAAATGTTGCATATAAATAATATAAGATAGTAAGGTTATGTATTATGACCTTATGAAAATGGAATAAAATTATATCTTTTATAAATGAATAGTAAGATGGAAGAAATTAGGCCAATGAGATGTAGAAGGGTTGGTAAAGTGGGTTGGTTGTGCCCAATCCCACCCAAGTTTTAATCTCATAGGGCATTTATAGGCTAGATGTGGCCATTTGAGTTTACTCAGTGGTTTCAAGTGATATCCATTTATATTGGTTTAATAGTTATTTGGGATTGGGCCTCTGCTTTGTGCCCCAGAACTGGTTTGTAGCTCCGATCAAAAGTGAATATTGTTTTAAAAATGGAAGAAAATTATAGTAAATAATAATAATAGTAATTTCATCCAATCTAAACATCACATTCAACATTAAAGTGTGACTAATTTCTCCCCATCATGAACCAATCAAGCTCACCTATATTAATGTTAGACTAGCTACTTCTATCAATAATAAATTACAAATTAAACTTTTGATATATTTAAATTGGAGTAATTTTATTGCATTGGAATAGGCATCATGATATGACCTTATGTTATGGTTTTATTTGGCATAGTGAAATAGAATGAACTTAGGATGGCATAGGAATGGGTTCATTAATTAAGTCTCTTGAAATGTGAAATTTTCTTGAAATAGTAAATAATGGGCAAACTTGGGGATATGCTTAGTATTTAATAACCTTGGAAGATGTTCCTAGGCAAGTTAAATAGGAACCCAATGCATTGTGTAGAGAAAAGGAAGTAGTTGCCTTAGGCCCTATGCCATCTATTTTATCACATCTATTGTCAACTCACTACACATTAGTTTCAAATGAGTAAGGAAAATTATGCAAAATAAATAAAAAATATTGTTACACATATTTTTATGATAATGCATTAATGTTGATTAAGACTACAAGAATATCCCTAAATAATATCCCAAAGAATATGCTAAAATTTAAATGGTTAACTTTATACAAAACTTTGTTTTTTAATTGATTGAGGCAAAAATAAATATTTGAAAAGTGAATCCATTAGTTCCCTGACATGGTAGGGACTAATAACACTACCTCAAAGAGTAAGTCGTAACCATACAATAAATTATATAAATAAAATAAATTTAGGTTTGCATAATTTAAATTCATAAAAAATGAAAGGCATGTGCATAAAACCAATAAATGGGTGGTCAACTACAAAAATATGGAACCTTGACTACCTTATGCAACTTTCCTCTCATAATTCATTAATTCTCTATAAGTTTGAATTGTTTTTTAAAAATATCACAAGCCTAAATAGATTATCATGGGATTTATTTCAATTTTCACATTTTTAACTTATTTAGTGTTATGACACTCAATATTTAAACAAAAATGGGGAAAGATCTAGAAACAATCTCTTGGGAGTTTTAATAGAAGCAAGTGGGGCCTAACCATATAATTTTGATAACATTAAATTTAATATGCAGCTTTATATAAAAAAAAACATATTAAGAAATGTAATAAATAAATAAATAAAATAAAAAACATATTACTAAAATTGATTTAACCAAAAGATGGAAATGCATGGAAATGTTTACTAAGGAAAATCAGGAAGAACTGATAATGGTGATGTTAGAAAAAGAATTATTTCTTATATCACAAAGAAATTTTCCTCTTGAAGGAACATATATAAGATATAATTTTCAAACAAAGTGCATCAAAGGGAAAAGGATGAAAGACAAATAATAAACTATCCTTCATTTAACAAGATGAAATATACACATAGAAATATGTGTGGTAATTCATTCAATGGATAATTTTTAGACAAAGTGCAACAAAGGGAAAATGATGAATGACAAATAATAAACTATCCTTCATCCAACAAGATGAAATATACACATAGAATTATGTGTGGAATTTATTTAGTGGAGTTGAGAGGACTCTTATGAGTATTCAAATGAAAAGGAAATAAATTCAAGGAGTGTTATGTTTTGTTGCAAAAGATGTTTTTTTTTTTTAAGGAGAATGCTTAGCATGCCATGGAAATGAAGAGAAATGGAAAACAACATGGTAGTCAAGGAAATCAACAAGGATATGATAAGAGGAGAAATTTTAAAAAGAAGAAATGGAGATGAGACAATTATTATTGATATCAATACAAGTATATTAGGCATAATGAATCTTAAAGAAGACCATTAATACTAAGGAAAATAAACAAGATGATGAGATAGAGATGAATTTTGTAGAGATTATGTATATTAGTGTGGAAGAGTAATGAAATACCTTTACAGTTAAGGATGAGAAGCTAATTGAATCCATAATGAAGGATTCAATTAATTTGAGATACATCATGATATTAGTAGCTTGGAAAGAGCAACATTGATGGGGATATGAAGAAAATAAGGGTGCATAAGCGACTTTATAGAAGTGGGAATAAGGATTATAAAATAGAAAGAATCATAGAGCTAAGCAAAGGAGGATGGTTAGTGGGTTGTTGAGCCTAAAGGAAGGGGGACCAAGGACTTGAAGATGTGGTAAAAATAAGAATTTAAAATAAATTATAGACTAAGAAGTAAATGTCATGGTGGAAGGGCACACCATTAACATTGCAGTTGGACATAAGAGTGGTTATACTTCTTAATCTATGTTTGTGAGCTTAGTTATAACTTGGGTAAGTATGATGTACAAAAATCTAGGTAAACATGTAAATATTGCATCCCCAAAAACATGTTTATGTACTTAATAAAATGTGGACTCCTTTTTATATATGTTTATGAATACAAAGAAGGTCATCATACTAGGGAGTTGGAAATTGTTTATTTTACCAACTATTTAGCCTTAAACTTGAAGTATACCTTGGAAAGTGTGGAGTTTTAATTTGAATTCCTTGTTGAGCCATCAAATCTATTATGGTCTCATGCCAGTCACCTTATAGGGGTCAACCATGAAAAGTCACTTATAAGGAGATAAATTGGAGTCACTTGCACATTTGATATTTTGGTAGCTATAAACACCCTAATCACATTACCTTAATTTGATCATCATACCAATCCATCATCTAAATTTTTTTATTAATTACATGACCCATCTTATTAATCAAATAATTCCATTTAGTCCTACTAACATTTTTTTTAGATAAGCACTGGGGTTGATGGGTCCCCTACCCTATATTAATATCGAGAAGATACACAAAGACGAAAATAACCCATAACATTTAAAATATTCAAATTAAGAAGAGGTCGTAGGGGGGAATAGGGCCACTAAGTGACACTAACAGCAAGCAACAAAGAAACCAAATGAAACAACCCACAACAAGGCTAAAGACCAAAAACTGACACCAAACAAAAAAACATGAGAACATGTGACCCAATTAAACAACTATGTTATCTTGAATTTCTAGTTTCACACCAGGCACTCCTAATACTCCCCTTTTCTACCACTAATAGAGCATGCATTTTTTTATCAGGAGATGGTTACACATAGTTGAGGTGACTATAACAAGCTGAATACAAGGGAACCAAGGTGGAATATTTTTGCTAGGGTTTTCAACCATTTGTCTCAAAACATTGATAGCCTCTGACCTCTTCCTATAATTTTGTGATTCTTTCCACATTTCAAAGCCTACAATAAGACATTAAACCTCCACCCATGGAAGGGAAACAATAAACTGACTGCCATGCTCTAGAGGATGATGCAGTTTATATTACAGGTCCTTTAAAAGCCTGACATATCTTGACTCAAGATCTATAAATACCATAATAGGAATAAAAATAAAGCCATGATTACTTGAGAAAGGTATCACTTGAAAGGTACTGGCATTAAATTCCTCCACTTTCTTCACAAGGCCAGGCCTATATAAGGACACCACAAAAAGACAACATTCATTTCACCAAAGCCTTGTCCTCCACAACCACTAGGAGATTATAATAAAAAGAACCACCACATCTAAGTTGACCCTACTAAACATGATTCTCCCTAAAAAATATTCACCCAAAGTAAATAAAATGGCATACAGGATGTCATTTGAAGGAACCCAAAAAATCTTCTTCAATCGAGCACTAGAAGCATTTCCATAGAGAGCAATGTCCTTTACTCCCTCCTAGAATAGCAATCAACCCTAACACATAATCCAAGCTTGAATACATCACTCCATAGGAACACTAAAAGGAAGCCAACAACTATCAATTTGAAAGATAAATCAAGGAATAAAAAGGAGGAAGGGAAGCCTCTCAAAATAGGCTATCATATCCAAGCCTCATCATTTCCACATGCTTAAGATCCACCACCACCTCCACAACACAAACTAATAAACCAGCCATAATATCCCCCAATCAAAGCTTAGATGTTGAACATCTCATTCTAATACCCCATAAATATCCCCAAACCCCTCTTAGGCTATCCAAAATAATCAAATTTATTCACTCAATACCATAATTTTCCAAAAAGTTAGCTATTGAATTAGCCTTTCTATAGAAATGAATACCTTCCCATTCTTAAAAATACACCACACTATCCTAGTAACTAGCAAGAATATTATCAATGTGCTAAGAAGGAGCAAAGAATTTCTTTAAAGATGATATGATGATAAGTGAATCCCCTTCTATTTGGATCCTTGGAATACCGCATTTCAATGTTAATTCTAAGCCAAAAACTAAAGCTTGAGATTAAGCCTCATTATTCACACCATCTTTTAGCTTTTTAGAAGTTGCTCTGATTAGAGACCCACTATAATCTCTAATAATACAACCAACTCTATAAAAAATTGGATTTCCATGATACACCCCATCAAATTTAAGTTTAAACTAGCCTAGGGGTCGAGGATTCCACTCAGCCTCTTTATTTATTTCAACCATATTACTCATTACATTAGTCTCATTAACAAGGGAAACCAAAATCAATTTCTAATTGGTGCTCATTCTGATGTCCCACAAGGATAAAAACCCTTTAATTCACTGACATTAAGCTAAAACAACCTCAAAAATGGCTATTTCAATCTCTTTTACTAGACTTGCAAATAATTTTTCTTTTTCTTCAAAGATCCTTTGATTTCTTTCTTTCCAAACACACCAAACTAAAATCATTAGGCTCACTCTCCATAAGACATAAAGTGCATTTTTAATATCCCCATAAGGCCAAGAAGCAAAGGCATTTTAGAGAGATTTAGAATGAGCCCAAGACCAGTCTAATTTGATGCAAAACCAATCACAA
This sequence comes from Torreya grandis, assembly GCA_037957365.1. Lineage (NCBI taxonomy): Eukaryota > Viridiplantae > Streptophyta > Pinopsida > Cupressales > Taxaceae > Torreya > Torreya grandis. The sequence continues at coordinate 1,168,082 of JARHVA010004156.1, forward strand.
CACACTACTACAAAAGGGCACTCAAACAACAAGTGCCACCATTTCTCCTGCAAATTTACACATCACACACCTAAACAGGCCTTGGATACCAATTTTACATAGCCTATCCTATGTTAAAATATGATTTTACACTATCAACCAAGCAAACACTAACTTTTTGAAGACCTTATTTACACTAGTAGATAATTTTAGCCCAACTCATAGTATCACTAGAAGCATCCACCATTTGATAACCTAAATTGACTAAGTAATTCCTAGTTTTGGACCTAGTCCATTGAAGGGAATCCACTTTATCATTGATGGAAACCTTTCTCTAATCCAAAATGTCATGAAGCCTTGCAACTTGATCATAAGGGATACATAGATGATCTATGTTTTTCCATGACCAAACAATAAAACCTTGCACCTGAATTTGTTCCATGTAGTCGATAATACAAGAACCCCATGCCTCAGAGAGAATAGATTTCACTTCCATCATATTAGTGAGTTTTATCAAAGGCTTATGACCATTAGATGAATACTCCCAAAATTTAGCTCAATGCCCATTGTTGATAGTCTAGGAAACATGATTTGAAATCAAGGGATGACACTTGAGATGAAAATTCCAAATGTGAGATCCATAAGGAGGATTTGAGATAGAAATCACACTCCAAGGATTAAGGAGATCCAAATATTAACTTTTTAAAACTCTAATCCATAAGGAATTTGTATTATTTAGCATGTTCTAAATCAATTTTGGACCAAAATCTTGATTTTGAAAGTTAAGGATTGTAATCCTAACTCCACCCATCTTTTTTATTTGACAAACTTTTTCCCATTTGATAAAAAAAATATTTTTTCTTCTCCTAAGAGCCTTTCCACAAAAAGCCTTTGATCAACCCATTGAAGGAACTAATGATGAAACTTGGCATGTAAATAACAGACATAATAAATAGGTAAGGCACTTAGGACATATTTGATTAGTGTTAACCTTCCTACCAAAGACAACCATTTGTCTTAATAAGAAGTTAATCTTGATTTAAAAGAAGAGATCAGACCATCCCAATGAAAGCATTATCCTTCTCCTAAGAAAAGAGGAACACCTAAATATTTAGATAGAAAATAACCAATCTTGAACCACAAAACCATAAAAACCACCTACTGAATCTGCTCAAAGCAGTTAATGAAATTTTTTTTGGACTTCCTTAAATTCATCATTTGACCCAAAGTTGCCTCATAGCTCAAAATAATGTTATTAAAATTCTACAATTTTCCCACTAAATCTTGGCCAAAGAGAAACATGACATCAACAAATTATTGATGAGTTAGGAGCTCCAAACCCTCTGCCACCTTAATACCCTACAACTTAGAATTAGTGTTACCCTACTTAATAGCCCTCCCAAAAAATTCAACAAATAATATAAATAAAAAAGGGGATAAGTGTTCCCTTTAGTAGATGCCCCTGGATGAATCAAAAAAGCCTTCAGGACTACCATTCACCAAAATGGAGAACTTAGAACTTGAGATGCAACTAAACACCCAAACACACCATTCTCTACTAAAACCAAACTTAACCAAAACCTTGATCAAGAAGCACCAGTTGAATCTATCATACACTTTGATGATATCAAGCTTAAGCATCATTATTTTATGATGATATTGAGATAAAAAATGAATAATCTCATATGCAATAATAATACCTTCTTGAATGTTATGCTTTAGAACAAAGCATGGTTGCTCCTCAAAAATTAAAGAGCTAAGAACCAATTTTAACCTTGTAGCAATCGCTTTAGTTATGATTTTGTAGGTTGTATTACAAAGAAAGATGGGGATAAAATCTCCAAAATATTCTTGAGATTCTCCTTTTAGAAAAAGAGAAATGAAAGTTACATTCATCTTAAGGATGTTTTTTCTTCTTTTTTTTGAGTCTTCTACCATCAACAAAACTTCTTTGCCAACAATCTCCCAAAATGCTTGAAAAAAGCTGCAGGAAATCCATCGAGGCCTGGAGCTTTGTCTTTAGCCATGAAAAATACTATCACCCAGATTTCCACCAAGGAGAAAGGAGAAAGAATTTTTTAATTTTGAAAAGTAAAGACTTTATTTGGGATATCCCTGAGATTAAAATTTTGAGAATGAAGATTTGAATAAAAATCTTCATTGAGCAATTACTGGAAAAAAGAAACAACCTCTCTTCTGATATTAGATCGAGAAGTCAAAATATCTCCTTTTTTTACAAGATGTGAGAAACATGAGAAATGTTTATTTTCATTTTCATAAATTTGTGAAAAAAGTAGAGTTATGATCCTCATCTTTCAACCAGCTAATTCTATATTTTTTCTTTCACATAATCTCCTCATGTAACATGATTTATTCATATTCCTTTGAAAGACTCTTTTTGGCCCAATACATAGATTGATCCATTACTTAATTCATAACTTTGTGATGAAAAACTTCTAGTTCTCTTTCCACCTGACCTTTTTCCTCAAAAACATTTTTAAAGACATTAACTTTCCAATGATGAAGGCAACCTTTGAGGAATTTTAATTTTTGAGCTATTTTGAGCATTGACAACCCCACAGTGATAGTAGTTTTACCACCATAGATGAACATTTTCAAAAAGAGTTGGATCACGTGACCACATCAACTCAAATTTAAAAGGGAAAAAGGTAGGAGAATAGTCCCCTAAAATACATAGATCTATCGAGAAATGGTCTGAACCACATTGCAATAAAATGGAACTTTTAGAGATCCAGTTCTAAGTAAACTAATTGATAGAGACTAAAAATGATCAAGGCATTCCATAATATTTTGGTCCCCCTATCTTTTATTGTTTTAATCAAAAACACCTTGCTTTGGTTTAATATCAATTAACTCATTCAGGCCCACAAATTTTTTGCAGGAAAAGACAACACTCGCCAAAGGGGCTCTACCCCCAAATTTTTTTTACAAAGAATCACGTCAAAGTCCCCACCCAACACAATCTTTGAGCCCTGATTTACATCTAAAATTGCAAAGAATTCATTCCATAATTAAATCTTCTAGGAATGATCAACAGGACCATAAATATTACATAAAAAAATTATGTCAAAAGAAGAGCTTGATATTCTACACAATTACCAATTTGAACCAAGCTCCAAAATTTCAACATAAACTTTAGATGGGGACCATAAAATAGCCAAACCACCAGAAGCACCAATTGCTCCAACAAAGGAACTATGCCATGGATTCCAACTTTTGAACATCAATTCAGAAGCTTCTTCAAGATTTAGTTTGGTTTCTTGAATTAACATAACATCAAGTTATTTAGCTAATAGAAGATTCTTAACTAAGCATCTTTTGTCAGGGGCAATCAAGCCCTTAAAATTCTAAGAAATAATCTTCAAGATAAAGGTGAGGGGAATTCCACCCCCCACATTCTAGACTCTAGAAAATTTTGCAGGGTACCTTGAGTACCATTAGAAACTTCACCTGCTATAATTTCTTTGCTCAATTTCTTACCCCACCTATTTTCATTGTAGTTCACCTTCTTCAAAGATCACTAAGATTTAGAAATAGATAGGACTAATTTAGAATTTAGTTCCTTCTCTAAATCACCCTCTTCCTCTTCTCCCTCTAGATCCAAACCTAGAGCAGGCTTGGTGGGTAAACTTTCCTTCATACTCACTTAATCTACCAAATACGAAGTGTTCTAAATAATTTCTGTTAACACCTAAGACTATTGACTAATATATTCACATCCTTTCAACATAGATGTAGTATAAATTTTATTCCCTTTATCCATTTTCTACAATAGAGATTTTGTTTCATTGATTTTAATTGAAGAGGCATTGGACATAAAAACCTGATCATCAATCCCTTCTTCCTCTTGAAAACTTTGATGGGAATAAATGCCTTTTTGATCAACCTCATCTAGGGTTAGTCCTTGACTTAAACTTATTATTCCTATGTTTCTCCCTTTTCTTTATCCAAAATTTACCTCCATTATGATCTCTAAAATCCTTAGAAGAGAGCTTTACCAGCTTCCAAACCCTCTTCATTTCACTTGATTTAACAGGTGTTTTCTTAAAGCCAACACACTTCTTTTAGTTGTGTCCAATCTTCTTGCACTTGAAGCACTTGAAAGGGATTTTTTCAATATCTAAAATTTATTCCCAAATGCGACCCTAGGATTTGATTGAAATACATTTAGGTATCTCCTCATAAAAATTAATCAAAACCCTAATCCTTGCATAAGTAGTCAAAATTTTATTAACCACATTTGGATCAATCTCCAAAAAAGTACCAAGTATATTGCCAAGAGCTGTTAAACATGATTTCCCCTAGTATTGAAAGGGAAGACCATATTAGCTAATCTACAAAGGGAAGCAACCATGTTAGGCCATCACCAAATCAAAATTTGGGTACCATTTTTGAAGCCATAACCCATTTCCTTTAAGTGACCAAAAGGGATGATGCAAAACCTAAGCCTTAGCATCAATATTAGGAAAAATAAAATTGAAAAAACATTTAGGGATAAATCTCACCACAACTTATTGACCCCAAGATTCTTCTACCCAAGATTCTATTTCTCCATTCGTAGGCCATTTACTAGCAAATTTGCCAATAAGGGCACATTCTTCCAAATTTGTAACATCCTTGGAAAATTCCTCTAAATCCTAGAGTAGTTATTTTTCACCACCAATCTTAAAACCTTGATCTTGGGTAAGAATAGATTGAGCCAAACCCTTTACTGGTGAAAAGCAATACTCAACCAATAGATCTTCCTTTGAGACCCTTTCCTTAGCATCTCTAACAACTCAACTCTCTCAGACTGATACTAGGACCTACAAAGATCAACTGACTCAAAACATGTGTCTTCTTGGCATGCATTTAAGTCATCTTCAGAACCTGCACTAGACCATGCCCCATGCACCTCACTGGACTCTCGAATTTCCTCAACCAGGGCATGATTCACTGACTTAAGGGATCTACGACCACTTATTTTTTGATTGAAGAAACACTCCTTGCTTACCTTTGAAATGATTTTTCCTCCATTTCCCTCCAAACATTTTTTTTTAAGAATTATAATAATTCATTTAGTCTTACTAACATTACTCCACAAATAATTAACTAAATTAATCTAGTTAATTGAATTTTAATTAATCTCATGTACACAACATAAATAATAATAATAAATAAGTATCTAACTCACCAACCCACTTAACTAACTAATTAAACCACTTAACCACCTTCCTCAATCCACTCAATTAATTTATTAAACCATTTAACCATCTCCCTAAACTAACTCAACTAATTCATTAATCCTCCAACTTCTTCAACCTTCTCATTAAATGAAAAATGATTGTCAACAATCCAAAATAGAATTATTCAAATAAATCTAAAATAGTCCCAATCATCCATTCTCCCCTCCAAAAAACTATAATAAACCACTCCACCCTCCATTTTGAAGATCTAGAATCCATGAGCTTGAATCCATAGAATCCATTGTTTAGGCTATCTATCAAACCCCACATTGAAAATCCATCATCCATGAGATTATATCTCATATCAATCAAGAAAGCACCACTTTGTCAAAATGTTGTTGAAATTATTGCAAAAAGTAATTTGAGAAACTAAAAATTAATCAATCAAGAGCAAATACATGTCAATGATGGAAGATAATCAGTTGATAAGTGAAGTAAAATTTTCATTGTTCTCTTTCATTTTGATTAAACTGAAGTTATGTTAGATATAGAGTAGGGATTTAACTTTCATTCTTAAGTTCCTAGCACAAGCTCTAAGTTTTGCATATTATATTTTGGCACACCCAATTAGATTCATTCCCTTTTTATTTATTACACTTTTTTCTTAGTTTAAATTGTTTCTCTAACTATGTTGGTGTTTAATAGGCTTTTGGCATAATTCTAGTTCAAGTTGCAGTCTATTTGGGAAGGATTCTTAGTGTATTTTCCTTTTTAAGTTTTTTTTTAACATTTTTTGTGATCTAACATTTGTGTTGTGTTTTATCATTTTTGTTCTTGGGAATCATATTTTTATACAACACTTACTAGCTTTAATGTGCATGTATTCATTAAGCAGCTCTAAGTATCGTTGTTTCCACCCTAAGAATTGACATTTCCACTATGGGTATCAATGTTTCTACATATTGATGTTTACACTCTATATATAGATTTTTGCATTATAAGAATCACCATTTTCTCTGTAACTATTAAAATGTTCCCATTATGAGAATCATCATTTCCACTTTAAGCTACATCAGGTAAAAGTGTCCCTATTGTTATTTTAATCAACATTTCCATATTGTTAATCAATGTTTCTGACATGTTAATTAGCATTTTTGTTGTGGTAAATGGAATTTCTTATCTGACAAACATCATTTTCATCCTATGTTTCAACATTTCTATTTTTATAGATTTTCTAATTTATTCTAACTTGCAGGAATCATTTTTCAAAGACCAAAATAAAAACTACTAATGTGTGGTTAGTATCCCCATTTACCAAAGGATTGAAATCTAAAACATATAATCATTAAGTCTTAAGTCAAACCTATTTTTTTGATTATATTTTCATTTATTTATGTTTGTATATATAACTGAGTTTTCATACACTCTTCTCTTACATTAAAAGATAATTATGAGAATCATAAATGATTTAGTTATTTATGTCTCCCCCAAGTCTAAATCCACATATGTTCTTACCTCGCATTGAATGATAATCATGGAAATAAAAAAAGGTTATACTTTTTATTTTAATTTTAAAGGGGTTTAGAAACTTGAATTTCATCACCGAGTGCTAGCCAAAGTATCTATTCCAAATCACTCTAAATATTCCAAGTGTTTGTTATATTAATTGGCTAAGCAAAATTTAATTTTACCTTATTTCTATGAAGTGAGGTGGTTTACCACAATACCCAAAACTTCAACAACACCCTTGCATTATAAACTTGGGCCTCATGTACTAAAAGGTATAATGAAGACTTCCCTAGTGAACCTTGTATAAACCTATCTTAGGGACCTTTTTGAAATAATCATATAGTGATGCAAGGAAAATAGCATTCCCAAAGATCACCCATAACGTACCCTCAAGGTATTATCCATGGGCCACTATTTGGTTACATTCCCATTTAACTAGTTTAGGTTGTGTTGTGTGTGTACTTATTTTCCCTCTATTTGTGTTCAACTAGTATAAAACCAAGTCAAATCCCAAATTAAACCTTAAACCAAATGTTAGGAATATAAAAAATTTCAAACTAAATTTACTATTACCATAAACCAGATCTAAAGCTATGCAATAACATGCATCATGGAAACATTCCTTAATTCACCATTATTATGAAAGTATAAATGAGAGAACAAGATAATAACATAGATAACACAAATCTAACATGGTTCACCCAATGTGGGCTACATCCATTGATGAAAGTTCTCAAATAAATCAGTAATCTATATACCAAGACTACAATGAACTCTCACAAAGATATAAAAATCTCTTGTAGAAAATGTTGTAAATCTCCTATAGCAAATGTTGCAAAAATAGCTATACTTTCACTTGCACCTGCATAATTTTATATCTCACAAGTTTCTAAACCACACCCTATAATGAACACTTACACTTTAACTCTGATCCTCAAAGCCACACCCTGCAAACAAAACATCAACCTCTAAAGGCCACACCACACCCTATATATATAGAATATGAAGGAAAATCCATGAAAAAAGGAGAAAATGCATCATGCTTATCCAAGATAAGCATCATCCACTCAATACAATTCACTTCCACCTCATCGAGATCATCCAAAAGCTCTCCCATGAAGGAACACACCATACTAAGGGTCTCCACCTTTCAAGGGCACTTTTTCCAACAACATGTGATCAAAACCATCTCCTTGTAACAAGGAAGGTATTCCCTTTTCCAAAAAATAACTAGCTCCCTCAAAACAAGGAAGTCAACATGGGAAAAGACATCTAACAACTAACTCCATAAAACATAGAAACATAGAAACTAGAAATATACTAAGAATATTCCCCTCACATGTGGATCAATGTTCCACAAAAGGTGGAATATGGAAAACTATTCTCCCCACATCCTCAGAGCTCTGTATGCCCCAAAAATAATTCCCTATGGTCATGTGATAGCCCCAAAGGGCTCCACACTCAACACCAAACTAACAACACCAACCACTAGATGTCAAATAAGAATGAATCTAAATATTAACATGGAAAACCCATTTGAATGAGACCCATTTCACTTTTATGAACCCTTGAATCAAACACAAATCCATGATGATGATATTGATAACCTCACCAACCAAAGTGAGTATCACATTGACTACAATGACCTATTTAGAATTGAATGGGTACATGCCCAAGTTTCCAAATTCTTATATAAAAATAAAGACAACCTCCTTATGCAACTTATTGATATAAGTGCAAAACTTCATGCTAACTATAATAATGAGAACCTAAACAACATTACAAGCAATAAAGATAAACTCTCCAAACCAAGATCAATCCACCACTAGTGGTCTAAATAAAATAAACATATAATCAAATAATGAAAATCTTAATCCTAATCTCTCCCATATCAAGCTTGGAAAAAGAAATCAATTCTAGTAGAACAATTCCATCAATACCAAAACTAAGTCGTGTTTGATGAACTCCAAAAATTAAGTAAATAATTGGAGAACTTAGCTTCCCATGTTAATCCTTCACAACAAAACCAACCTTCTAACAATCAATAATCAAATTTTGAATAGATCCCTAGGTCAACCAGACCCAACTTTCTCCTACCCCCATCCACACCACTCAAGGTTATGTCATTTTCTCAAGAATGGCCTCCAAGGATTCCAAGATGGGAACCAAATTCAAAACAATAAGTATAAGTTATAGGATTTATACCCTTACCCCTTTGATTGAGATATACTATAAATCCCCTTCCCTCCTTACTTTGAACCACTAAAGTTTGATAAATGTAAGGGAAAGGGTGATCCTAGGGAATATGTCAAAGAGTTTTTCATGTCCTACCAACAAGTGGCATACAATGGAAGCTATTTGCTTATATTATTCCCTTGGAGCTTAGGTGGACAAGCCTTAGAATGGTTATTGCATCTTCCAAAGGATATATCATGATATTTTCATATCTTTTTTAGGAACACTTATCATACATTGTAGAGCATAAATCACCATGATAGACCTATGCAATGCAAAATAATAGAATGGAGAAATTTTCTCTTCATTACTACAACATTGGAGAAGTCTACCTAGTTGATTTCATTAGTTCATTCTTGAGAAATAATTGGTTAGCATATTTACCGCCAACCTTAACAAAAAAATGGATTTTCACTTATAAGTTCATTTCACCACTACCTTTGATGAAATCATATAAAAAGGAATCCAAATTGAAAACATCATCATAATCAAGGGACTAGTGAAACTTTTTAATAAGGATTACTAAAATCAAGCATAGTCAGAAAAGCCTAAGTTATTTAACAAAAATAAGAACATTGTTGGTGATGGAGTGACTGATGCTAAGCATATTTAGGTAGTCCAAAAAGCATGATGCATTGCCATTCCTATGGACCAGCCCAAGTAGGAAATGAAAAGAAGATAATATATGCTCCTTAGTGAATGATTGTAGCAATTTTTTCAAAATTAATCATTGTAAACATGATTTTATTTCCTCAAACAAATCCCTTCAATGAGAGTAACCCAAAACCCAATTGTTACAATGAAAATGAATATTTTAAGTTTCATAAGATTAAATGGCATTCAACTAATAGGTGCATCATATTTAAGAACTATATCCAAAATATCATCAACCATGGAGATATTGAACTTAAATAAAGTACATCTACATCCAAAAATTATCAGTTGGGGATATACCAAGATCCCTTTCTTAAACATAATCAAAATCCTCCACATCAAAATCAATCTCAAAACACACAAACCAACAAAATCAACTATCAAAAATCTTCCCATGATTTAATCATCAATCATATCCAACACACTGATAATCATGTAGCCACCATGAAATTTAACTCCTTATATTGTGTCATCAGAACTAGGTGAAAAAAATCATTATTCAAGGGCCTCCTTTTCTACCCCTAAAGGAAGATATAACCCCATCAAACAACTTGAGAATAATCTTATCATATATCCACATTGGATCTCCTCAAAACATCCATTGTTTAAAAGGACATCTTGTACAAAATCCTTTAAGAGTCAAGAGTCCCTAGTAACATTGACCCATCTTAGTTACAAACACTCATTGGATACCTCTCCTCAATTCAGTAACTTACTTTTGACCAAAATTACATACCTTGTGTGGGGTCATCCCATAATATTCCTTTATACATTAAGGCCTATATAGAAAATAACAAAGTAAAAATGAGTGATTATATATAATGGATCAATCCTAAATATTTATATACTAACATTTATTATACATCTTCATTACTCCACAATAGCATTAGATCCAAATATCATAATAATCATTGCATATGCAAATGTTAAAATGGAGTCATCTAGAACTATCCATCTTCTTATCAGGGTTAGGCCTATCATGCAAAAAAATTATTAAATGTAATTAATATTGATCTCCCCTATAACATCCTTATTTACCAACCATGGATTCATGTCACGTAATCCACCCATCCACCTTCAACCAATGCATCAATTTTCCACACTCCAATATGGAATTGACTATCCCTAGTGAACCTCAACATTTTTAATATTAAAAAATGTTGAAAGGGTGACACCATAAGACTAATTATTATATCATTAATAAGAATGCCTCTAAATAAATTTAAAAAACTACACTATAAATGACTAAGTCCTATTCCTACATACATCTTGATGACCTTTCATAAACATCAAAAGATCTAGAGGATATGAAATCCAAGATGGATTCCATGTGCATAAAATGAACAAGAAGAAAGAAAAGACATCTTTTCAGTTTGGTTCAAAGTTATTTTTCAAAGCAAGCTTCCTTGCAGATGAAAATATTGAGAGAGCTAATGGCTCTTAGTTATATAATGATAATTTAACCTCTTGTTTCCAAAGTAATTAATATCCTATATAAAAAATAATGTGCCAAGTTATGAACTATAAAATTAAATTGGCTAGGACTTCATGAACAAAAAAATGATAACCTATCTAGATACATGCAAACAAATAATATAGTGGCATCAAATATAAACCCCTAGTGACTAATATGAGGATGTCAGTGACACTTATATTATTTCTGAGGAAACCTCTTTCGATATTGAAATAGGTTCCTCCCATAACATCTACAAATATTTGGCTTCCACCAACCATTTCAATGACATTTTTATTATAACCATAAGCCTTGACCATAAATACCTTGAACTCATTGATTCGAACCAATAATATTATGTACACATTGACTATTTTCAACATGGTGAAGCTATAATAGAATTCATGGGACTTATAAATGGCATCCCACCAATAGAACACATGAAATGGTTTGAGATATACCCTGATACATCATTATACTTTAGGGAGAAGGAAGAGTTCATTAATCAAAATAAATCAAAAGAATAAAAAATGTAAAAAATTAACGTCCCCTAGTAAAAACCTCTTTGAGGAATTATTGAACGAAAAAATAAATAAAATAAAATAAAGATGACTCTATTGGTGAGAACCCATCTAAGGCACTAATAGATGAACTCAATGTTACCCTTATACCAACACAAATACGTGACAACTTTGTATTACTTATAAAAGAAGTTATTGATGTCAAGATCGACACCATAGATAATCCTAGAATCGTTAAACTTTTGGCTACTCTCACTCATAAAGAATAATAAATTTTATTTGCCTTCCTAAAAGATTTTATATACATCTTTTTTTTGTCATATTTTGATATGCCTGGATTGGATCCATCCCTTATGGTACACCAACTTTTCATACTCATAGATGCTAAGCCAGTCAAACAAAAGTTAAGAAAGAGCATCCCAAGGTGGCCCTCTTATTAAAGAAGAACTCCAAAAGAACTTGGGTGTCAGTTTCATAAAACCAATTCAATCCTTTGAATGGATATCTAACATTATCCTTTTAGCAAGAAACCAACATGTATCTATGTATGCACATATTTATGTGACATCAATAATACAAGCCCAAAGGATGACTACCCCTTACCTAGTATTGACATGATCATCAACTAAATAATAAGGCATGGAATTTTATCTATCAGGGATGGATTTTTAGGGTATAACCAGATCAAGATCACACCTAAAGATCAACATAAAACAACATTCATAACACCACGGGGAACCTTATATTATCAATTTATGCCCTTTGGATGGAAAAATACAGGTGTAACCTATCAAAGAGATATGAATGTTATCTTCCATGACATATTTGAGGATTACAAAGATGAAATATTAGGTAAATTAAAAACTAGAGTGGAGCATCCATCCATTTTGAGAAGAATCTTTGAAAGACTATGTGAATACAAGGTTTTCTTAAATACTAAAAAGTGTATCTTTGGTGTCACATTTTTCAAACTGTTAGGATTCATTATATCCATAAGGGGTTTTGAAGTCAATCCTACAAAGGTTAAAACTATCACATAAATGCCTCCTCATTAAACTATCAAGTAGTTATTCAATTTATAGGGGAATATCTAGGCAATCAGGAGATTCATCTCACATCTCATAGATAAATTCCAACCATTCATCCATTTTTTATAAAAGGACATTGTTTTTCATTGGACTGAAGGATGTCAATAGGCCTTTGAACAACTTAAGTAATATATTGAAAATACACTAGTCCTAATTCCACCCACTCCAAGGAAACCATTGTTACTCTACATCTCAGTGACATAATTTGCCTTGGGAGTTCTCTTAGTTCAACATGATGATCAAGAAATAAAAAGAGATGTTTATTCTCTAAACATAACTTTGGTATCATATGAACTTTACTACACCCCAATTGAAAGGGAATGCCTAGTTTTTATCTTTGCTTCACAAAAGTTATGACATTACATGCTAATAATAAAACAAAAATCATTGCCAAAGTTGATCCACTAAATTATTTATTATCCAAATCAGATCTCATAGGAATGATAAAAAAATGGGTCATTTTGCTTGGTGAGTCTAAAATTAATTACATAAAATAGAAAACTATAATGGGATAAGTCCTTATAGATTAGTTTGTAAAAGCACCATTGCCAGATAAGCAACCATTGACCATTCGATTTTTGGATGAGTCTATCTTATATTTTGACAAGTCATTAGAATGGAAACTCTACTTTGATGTTTCCTTCACCACCCATGGCTTGAGGGTAGGTATCTTGTTCCTTACACCACATGGTGATATTATTACCAAATAATTTAGAATTAGATTTCCTTTCATTAATAATGTCATTAAATATGAAGCCCTCATCTCAAGCCTCAAACTAGGAATTCAATGAAATATTTATCATTCATCAGTCTATGGTTAATCCAAACTCATTATCAAACAAGTCAATGATGAGTATAAAACTAATGATGACAAGATCAACTTGTATAAAATAATGGATGATAGATTGAAACAATATTTTGAGCACATCCAATTTGAATGACTCCCTTGTGCTAATAACAAACCTACAAATGCCATGGTTATTATTGGTTCTCTTTTAGAAATGCAAAAATATATTAGACAAAGTCAACTTTTGGTCAAAAAACTAATGATCCTAGTATATGATGTCCCTAAATCTAAAATGGTGTATGATATTTTTGGTCCCAACCACCCTTGGTACCATGACATATACACTTAACTCTTTGAAAATACCATCCCTCAAAATATTTCACACAATAAATTAAAATCCTTTATCCAATATGCTTCTCACTTCACCCTCCTTGGTGGCACTCTCTATCGTAGGGGCTATGATGGAACCTTGTTGAGATGTTTAAACTTGGAAGATGTTAACTCAGTAATCAAAGATGTTCGCAATGGAAACTATGGAGCACACACCAGTGGAATGGTCTTGAAAAATAAATTTATCAAAATAGGTTACTACTAACCTACTTTAAAACAAGATGCTTTTCAATATGTCAGAAAGTGTATAGCCTATCAAAAACATGGATACCTCATTCATTTGTCATCTCAAGATTTTTAACCCATCTCAACTTCATGGTCCTTTTTAACTTGGGTGATCAATCTCATTAGAAATATAAACCCTAACTCACATGATGGCCATAATCACATCATCACCATCACCAAATATTTCACCAAATGGGTGGAAACAATCCCCCTACATACCTAACTGGTAAAAAAATATCTAAGTTCATCCTTAATCACCTCATATGTCATTACAGTATTCCTTGCACCATTATCTCTAACAATGGTAAGTCCTTAAAATATAAGGATGTTAAAGTCATTTTTACCCAATTTAATATCAAACACAAGTGGTCCACACCATATTATCCCCAAGGTAATGGACAAGTTGAATCCTCCAATAAAACCCTCATTAAAATACCTAAGAATATTGTCAATGATGCTAGTCAAAATTGACATTTTCAACTTTATCTTGCCTTCTGGGATTATTTCACAAGCATCCATACACCAACAGGGGAAACATCATATTCTATTATCTTTGGATCCAAATCCATCTTACCCATTAAGATCAAATTACCTTCTTTATGCATTTATTTGCAAGATTTAATTGATGATGAAGAACATAGAGTTGTGTGGTTTAAAAAAATACAAAAAAATAAAATAAATAAAATAAAAAAATAAAGAAAAAATTTATCCAAAGGTGAAACCATTTTTATGGTGCCTTAGGCAAGCATGGTGAAAACTAGATTTTTGGCGTCACATGTAAATCCATTGTCTACAAGTTCTCTACACTTTGGGATAAGCCCATCACATCTAGTCCACTCCATCCTAAACCATATCATAACCATACCATCATGCCCATCCATCTTCCCACTTTTGACCTTGATAAATATGTGGAAGAATTCTTGACATGTGTTTTTGGAAATATATTAGTGTATTAGATCTTGTTTGGAACATATTGTAATACACTGTAAAAATGGCACAACCATGATCAAACACAAGGTTCCTATGAAATTTAGTCCTTAGAGATATATCCTTCAATCCATCCAACATTCCATTTATTACCATTTCCATATTACACTGCTAGAATTGATTTTCCCTCTGTCGGTGGCATTTTCAATAGTTCATACATCCCAAAAATGTAAAAAATAGAAAATCCCAACAACCCAAATAGATCATTTTTCTTGTCCTTAGTCCTATTAGAATCCTTGTTCAATTTTACACACCTCATTGAGGTTTTATTGGGATATATAATTCCCAATCTAACCCCATCACATATATCATTGTTTGGGGAAAACAAAGCTATCAATATCATCAACTTTCAACTACTTGGTTCTTAACATTATAAGGGACAAAAACATAATTTATTTGTTTGTGTGTTTGTGTTTGTGTTTGTTATTAATTATTTGTTCTTTTTAATTTTTTTCTTGTTTGTCAAGTTTTTTGTAGTCCTATTACATATTATAATAGTTTCATCATGGTTTACCATATCATGATGCATTTTTTCATACATTATAGCAAAAATTATGTTGATCAAACATTCAAAACTTTATGCAAAATTGAAAGTAATTCACCCATCATCACATCATCAACAACCATTTAATACCAACAGTCATTTACATCATTCCTAAACATATATTCATCAAATATCATTCATAATCATAACTAAACATCATCCCTAATCATTCCTCATCATTATTAATCATCCATAATTATCTTTGATCATCCCTAATCATAACTAATTCATCTTCCTAACCATCAATACTTATCCATGATCATTCACATTGATACCTAACCATTATTTCTAACTAATATGTCATCACATCATCACATTCATACATTTCCTAACATTCAATTTAACTAACTATCCATAATTCACATTCATTCTCATTGACTAAGTATGCATCATAATCAAAATAACATGATTGTCATGTTATCCCTCACATCACATCACAATATACATCTATAGTAAAAAATTACATCCATAAACATCAAATATAATCATAAAAAATCATCACATGATAACACACATGATACACAAAAGACAGATCTTGAAGCCAAAAGAGTCATTCTTTGTGTGTGTGTGTGTGTGTGTGTGTGTGTGTGTGTGTGTGTGTGTGTGTGTGTGTGTGTGTGTGTGTGTGTGTGTGTGTGTGTGTGTGTGTGTGTGTGTGTGTGTGTGTGTGTGTGTGTGTGAGTCCATATATACATATGCCATCAATACATATCATGTATACAAAGTCACATAATATTACAACTATAAAATATCATCACAAATCTCTTCGATTGGAATCCTTGATGGTGGACTTCTCCTAGGAGGACCTCACATTGAGTAAGTTGATCATACTAAAGAGGCCCTTATTTTTATACTCACTTGATCTATACAAGATACAACTCTCTTATCTAGAGGGATAACCTACTCATATAACGTTCTATAATACTAAATCTCTCTTGCTTCCCTCATCGAGCCTATAAGAAGTGAATGAGATACATCCAC
The DNA here is from genome assembly GCA_037957365.1 of Torreya grandis. Lineage (NCBI taxonomy): Eukaryota > Viridiplantae > Streptophyta > Pinopsida > Cupressales > Taxaceae > Torreya > Torreya grandis. The sequence goes on from JARHVA010004156.1 coordinate 1,184,621, forward strand.
CTCACTTCCATCCTCTTGAGATCTACCTGTACCTCCCACTAAGCTTTATGATCATCTTTAACCTAAACATATACTATATATACTCATATATCCCATTGAACACACTATAGAGATGTCCAATTGGATACAACTACCCTCTGATCTACTATAGGTCCCCATTATCATCTCTCCCTATGTACTTATGAAAAAATGTGAGGTCTTATAGGTATGCCTTATTGTAAGTCAAACTACCATAATACTTTATCTGGACTATATCTCTCTACAATATACTCTCATCAGCCAATAATGTAATAAAAAATCATAGAGTATCCTAAGTAAATCAAATCTTCTACCCATAGTGGATCTACCTCCTTATACAACCTTCAAGTAATATCCTTTATCCTCAAATAGTTAATATCTCTCCTATAATATCTTAATTCCCTTAGTTTTCATTTTTGGCTCCTAATAATAATTTTCCACTGATATGTAATCAGATCCTTGTAATCCATTTGCCTTTATCACCCTACTAGACAATCTAACTATATATGCCCCCAGGCCCATTCCTATAATATTGTGTAAGCCCTAGTGTTCTAACCATCCTTGTAAGCTATCATATTCAAATATTTATACAACTCTATAAATGCATAGGATCCTTAAATAAACTCTCTAGCATCTTCCACCATATTTGTAATAACAGACGCTAGTACCACCATGAATTATCTTAGTCTTTTCCAACAACAATATGTCACTAACAAGAGCCATTAGTACTGTGTGAAACCACTCTATCAACATTCTCACCAAACATATATCTAAGTAAATTACCAATCCACACCATGGAATGTCATAGTCATCTATCTTCCTCATAGACACCTATGGCATCGTATCTCTATAACAAATGATAACTCTCCATATTGGGATCTACACAATCCTCCATGCATCCTCCAATGTAATCATGATCTCCCTAGTAGGTAGATGAAACATACACATATCTGAGTGAAATATCTTCACCAATGCTATCAATAAAGCCTTATCTACATATATATCTAACATCTTATCCATATAATACAAACTGACTACCCCTAACATTCCATAGTCATCTATAGTGAAATTTCACACTAACCTTGGTACTATTGACTATCTCTCACATGCAATAATCATTGATAAACACTCCTACAATCACCTAAAAACACACGCACATGTTATTCATCCCAAATTGATTAAAAAATCACTAACATAAGTATGAACGCCACTGACATTGATGAAAATGCCATGAATTTTGAAAAAATGACATTAAAATGATGCAAATAATAATGGCTGAATTGAAAACATAATTTTCATTAATGCAAATTCATTTTACATAAATGTAATTTCCATTTTCTAAAAAAATCAAACATTGTTTACATACACACACATCATTTGCATAAATTTAAATGTTGTTTGCATGTACATAAATGCCATGAAGAAAATATACCTCATAGGGTTTATGTTTAGCATGTGTTTACTTCATTAATTACATATAGAAAATAAATTATACTAATTGGTCCACCACCTCCCTCTAGTCACCAATGTTTTCTCATGCATTTGCCATGATGTTTGTCTTCAAGAATATGGAACATGTTTTCTCAAAGTCTCATGCAGAGTCAAGGTTCAATTCTCCTAGGTGGAAAGGGTTAAAATGACCTTGATTTCACCCCTACCTCCTATATATTCAACCCCCCAAAAAAATTTCCTCTAACTTGTTCACTTCATTCTCCTTTTGAGAGATCCTCTATGTCTTTCATCCTCACATGTATTCTCAAGGGGTTATCATATATACTAACCATGCCACTAGGGGCATCACCACACACACGATCTTCTTCTAACTTTTCTCTATTCTTTAAAAAAAAATTGTTTCTTTTAGTCACAACACCCTTTCAAAGAGGGGGAAATGTAGAAACCCTAATTTTCCACCCTAATCACATTACCTTAATTTAGTAGTTGTACCAATCCATTGTCAAAAAATCTATATTAACGACATGACCCCCATCTTATTAATCAAAAATTCTATCTAGTCTTACTAACATCACCCCACAAGTAATTAACTAAATTAATCATAATTAATTAAGTCAATTAACTTTTAATTAATCTCATCCACACAAAAAATATTAATAATGATAAATAAATAAATAAATATATAACTCATTAACCCATGTAACTACCTCATTAAACCACTTAACCACCTTCCTTACACAACTCAATTAATTCATTAACCCACTTAAACTAACTCATTAACCATTCAAAAAACTTATTAAAACCACCAATTGATTCATTTAACCATTTAAAAATTTCCATCAACTCCCTCAACCAATTCATTAATCCTCGAACTTCCTCAACCTCCTCACTAAATGAATAATGAATTTAAACCATCCAAAAAAAATTATTCAAATAAATCTAAAATAATCCTAGACATCCATTATTCCCTCTAATTAACTATAAGAACCCCTTCTATCCTCCATTCTAAATATCTAGAAACCATGAGCTTGAATCTATAATCCATTAACCAAGCTATCTATTGAATCACACATAGAAAATCCATCATCTAATAGCTTATATCTCATATTAATCAAGCAAGGACCATGTTTGTCATGCCCAATTTTTCCTTCAAAAGATAGTCAAAACACATAATTACAAAGAAAAAAATATCAATGAACATGGATAAATACCATAATATAATCACAACACAACAAGAATCTTGTAATTGCCAAAAGGCTCATACATGTGTAAACCACTAATTTAGAAGCCAACAATCCTAATCTATTTGATCCAACATTATGGATTTATTTTTGAAGTCATGTCAGATGATAATGATGCAAATGATGTTGAGATGATCATCAAAATTTACCTCAACCACTACTTATGCAG